>JANSTP010160002.1:0-22323 GCA_025330745.1 Cladonema radiatum | reverse complement strand
GTTCTATGAAATGACTTTTTATTTTTTTCATATTTTTCTTTTCAGGGGGTAAAAATATAAAAAAATGAATTTTTTAAAATTAAAAAAATAACAAAACAACTAAAACTACATTTTAAATGTCATATAATGAGACATTTTACAAGGAACACTCTTTTTTAATTTTTTGAGCACCACAAAGCCAGAAATTTAACTTTTCTTAAAACAAACCCCCAGATTTTGGAAACCTTAAAAAAGCAGCAAAAACAAAATAAAACTGTAGAAACAACATCATAGTGTCATTGTAACTGAAGAAATAATACTCGAAATAAAAAATCATCAACCTTAAGCAATCTCAAATACAGGATACTGAAAAATACAACATTTTTCTCTAAAAACAAGGTTTAACTAAGTAAACATAAACTTGATATCTTCATCTCTGATGACGCGTATCGGAATTTTGTAGTGGACTTTAGTTTTGCGACCGACTGTCTTTTGCCATTTTTTTGACTGCGTTTTAGTTTTTTTTTTCGCTCGAAACTGTAAAATCATCTCGTAATACATTGGTTCCAAAAGCCCCTGATTGATAGGAAGAACGAGGCTTTGTTATGGAGATTGCTTTAGCACTTTTCAGTCGGCGATTCAGTCGATATTTCGTATATATTTTTTTGCCGCGTTCAAAATGCATTTTCGGTCAATATGCAATATCGATTTTTCCATATTATCAGACGCAGGGCACCATATATTTGCTGAATTGTTAATTTGTTCTTTGCACCAGCATTAAATTCACAAACTGTTTCAGCAACTCCTAAAGATAGCTTTGTCAATCCACAGAACTTAGTTTTTGGGCACTTTCGCCATAATACTCCATTGATCGACTCATTTTAATTTTGCGTTACGCCACAAAGACATGGCTTCAATAAGCTTTCTTCTGTCAATTTTTGAAATATTGGCTTAAGTTCAGCATAAAAAACTACAGGAAGTCTTTTTGTATCATTATAATGTTCTCTATCCGACCAAAACTTACACCAATGATCACGCAGGCAATACCTATGCAGTGTTTCAAGTGTTTCGTCAGTTTTTACAGAATGGAGAATAGCGTTAATTGGATTTTTTATTTGTTCTAAATTACCTCAATTATTTCTGAAGGCATCACCAAAATAATTCTGCATTTTGTCTATTGTATTATCGGTTAATCTTTTGGGGCCACCAACAGATTTTTTATCCGACAAAACTTTACCTTGCATTTTTCTCTTGTATTCGCATAGAGCCGTGCCAAGTTGCATTTAAAAATGGCCAACACATTCTTCCTTTTCAACTAAGTGGTCTGTGTACTGCAATGCACAAGCTTCTTTAACTTTAGCAAAACTATTGCTGTCACCGTCACAGACAAATGTTGAATACATCAAATTATTTTTTTCTATTGATCGTAAAAAAAACTCTTTTGCGCCAAATGGTTCCATACTACCTGACGGTCCCTCGTGATTAACAGAACAATGATTCATTAAATCCAGCTTTCATGTAAACTCAAAGAGTCCAGCTTGACCAATTCCATTGCAGCTAGCATGAACACTTTTCATATTTACATCATAGGCTTTTTTATCGCTGACCTTTCTGCTTGTTTCAAAAATAGTTTTACTGTCACACTTATCACACGTTAAAAAATACTTTTGGCATAATCCTTTTCTCAATTTCTGATCCTCGATGAGTTGAAGTTTACTGTCTTTGTTTTTGCATTCGGAACAAATTGCTGCAATTTTCAATGCATTTTCCAGAAGGCTTATGTCAATAATCGAATTACCTTTGTAGTTGCTTGACGTGACAGAGCTTGCTGGGCTTCCAGTAAACACTGACGATGATGGCGAAGGATGATGCAACAAAGAGTGACGGAAATTCTTTGGTGTGGATGACAGTGACCTTTGTATTTTCAATTTACTTTTATTTGTTAAAGGTTTGAACACCTTCTTTGCACATAATTCATTAATTGAAGAGCTATTAGGACCATCTGCTGTAACAACTGTAACAGAATTAGTTGGCAGTGCGGATGGAAGTACTGTTTTTTTTCGCCTTCCACAAGTTACAGTTCTTTCCTTTTCTTGATTTTTTCCTAGCAGAAAGCTTTGCTTTAGTTCTACTTTTCATCTTTTATTAATTTACTATAATCTAAAATAAAACTAGCATCATATCATAAATTCCTGAACAGAGTTTTTAATCCTAGAAGAAAGGATGAAAGAGAAAACAGAAAATCCTCACATTCTACTCACTGAAGCAAGAACTTACAAAAATAGTTTAATTTCATGTAAAAGACACACAAAATCAGAAACTGGTGTAAATGTGGGCGCAAATGCAAGTACCGTTTTTGGGCGCAAAACTTTGCTAATTTTAACTGTGTTCACTTTGAAGTTCCGTGAAAAAGTCCTATATATTGGTTGCTAGAGAAATTTTGAAAAGATAGGCAGTAAAAAATCCAATGTTTTCGAAAAAGAAAGAATTTTTTTCTGCTCAAAACGTTTCAAAACGGTATTTGAAGGATCTAAAGATGCTAAAAAAAAGAAAAAAAAAAAAATCTCAAAAATTTTTCTTTTTTTCTCACTACAGCTGTATAGGGCTACCTTAACACAACCGGATTTCTGACACCTAACATTTTTATATAATAATATACACTTCGATTTCTAAAGAGTTATATCAAATGAAGCAGACACTCTTGGTGAAGGCAGTAGACAAAAGGTAGCATACATTTAATTTTTGATGTATTTTTAAAGAGAAATACAACTATATATGCATTTTCAGAGACAGGTAACTCTGTTGTTTGCTCTTTAGATATCCATGTTGTGTACTTCTGTTACAACCCTTTACCGTATTATATATTGTTTGGTTCAAACATCAATGCAATCAATCTTTTGTACAGGTATCATCATTTTTTTGCTCCAGTTTCCTTTCCCCTGTAGTTTACTAGAATGTTTGTCTGATTCATGCGGACGTTTGTGCACTTGGAGATCTTCCTTCAGATTTGGACAGTGATTCAGATATAGAGCAATTTTCAGTAGCAAATAATCTTGGTGTACCGATTGCTGCATCAACTTTAGTTGATAGTCATATTAACGTAGCTGATGAAATGCCAACAAACTTAACTTTTGTGATAGCGGTAGAAAACGAAAAACATTTACCAAACATCAGCAATTGAACAAGAGAAAATGTTAACGTGTCGGCAGTAGAGGTAATTATTACATATTATTCCCATAATTTCTGTGAATTTCTACAGTTGTTCTATATAAATACTTTTTTTGCCTTCACTTACACAATATGTTAACAAATGAAAGTAACAAGTGCAAATTTTGTCTTAAAACTAAAAAGGTTTGCTTTTCAAACGTTGTTACATGATTGATATTTGTGCAGCGTCAAGTTATCATTCTCCTTATTCGTAAGGGTTATTCCAAAATTTGAATGATTGTAAATATAAAAAGTATGGTTGTTTATAAATTATTGGTTTTTTTCAGCAGCAACCCACTAACGCATCGATAACTGTGTCTTGCAAGGAATTATGGAAAAAATAACATGCATTGCCAACCAGCAAGAAGTGATCGTTAGCAACCAAAATTTAATCATCAATAAGCTGAAAAAATATATATATATATATTAACAGCGAATATGCGGACGTTTAAAAAACTTACTCCGAAAAAGCATCAAGTTGGTGGCACAAAAGAGAAGAAGAAACTAGAGACTGCAAAAGTAGAAAGAATAAGAGCGTCAGTATTCGAATATTATCCGTATACAGCAAATCAGAATGACATTATTTGGAGGCGCTGTGTTGCTTCTATATATGAGGTAGGGAGAAGATAAGAAATCGAGTTTTACTCAATTGATTTATTTTATTTATAGCACCATCTAAAACTAATTTTCAAAGAAGCACAACCTCATTTTCATGATCAGCTTGTTTCTAGGTGTCAGTATTACTTAAGATTTTGTCCTTTTGCATTGTCTTACTTTCATTTAGGTTATTTCATTTATAGTGTCTAATATTTGTTAAAGTCAAGTCTAATTTTTAATCTTTGATGTTCCTCATAATCTTTGATGGCCTGGTCACCCTGATTTAGTTATGGTGTGTAATAGTTTGTAGTATTTTATGTAACTTTTTTAACATTTTGAAGAAATTTACGGTATTTTCTATTTTTTTAAGGATTATTTAGTGTGTATGGTTTTCCTTTTTCCATTATTTCAATGTCGTGATTGAAATTATGACGGATCTCGCCATTGAAATAGAGAGGTGTTATTTTAAAATCATTGTATTCAATTCTTTTACCACTATTCTATCGTTTTACAAATAACAGACAATAATAACCTAGTCAACGCAAAGAGCAATCACTAGAATCATTTGATAGAAATACTGATAATATATTAAGGCTAAATAATTATTACTAAGCATACGATTGGTTAGTATAACAATAGTAGTCAGTATACTTGTTAGTATAATAATTCAATGGCTTTACAGGTCCTTATCATATACTACCTCGTAAAGGTAAATTCAAGAAATAATTTTTTGTGGATCATAACTTATAGAACATAAAACTTCAGAGATTTCACCTTGCGAAGCTGCAAGAAAGACCATTTTCTTGATACCTTACTTTTGGTTTTGCACGCACAAAAAGATGTGGCAAAACGACAAAAAGTAATTTTTTGAGTATTTGAGTATTTTGATTTTATGTCTGTTTTTAAAGTAACGTCTCGATCCTCGATTCCATGTTTAGCAATAGCAACGGAAAACCATTCAATAACTCCTAGGCAGGCAATAGTTAACTGTTAACTTTACCAAATTGTTTAAATAAATTTTAAGCCTCAAGCAAAAACTTAAATGAACTCCAACTATTAATTCCGGTATTCGGATATAACAGATAACCCGTTAGAATGATAAATTAGGTCCTGGAAATAAGATTGGCAGAAATCATTAATGGGGCCATAAAAATAGGGTAACACTTGTCAAAATCATAAATACATGCAAAAATAGCATCATTAGAAAGGTCCTCAATATAACAGACAACCCGTTAGAATGATAAAGCGGCCGTGGAAAGATAATAAGATTCATATAAATCATCTATGTGGCCGTAAAAATAAGGTAGCAACTGTGAGAATCATAAAAACACGCAAAAATAACATTACTAGAAAGGTCCTCGAAATAACAGAGAACCTGTTAAAGTGATAAATAAGGTCCTAAAGGTAAGATAAAAAGTTTGACAATCATAAATGCACGCAAAAAGAGCGTCTTTAGAACAGCTGTGAATATAAAAATGAACTTGTTGGAATGATATATTAGGCTGTGGAAATATAGGAAGATTCGTAGACATCATCTATGGGGCCGTAAAAATAGCCTAGCATTTGTCAGAATCATAAATACACGCAAAAATAGCGTCTTTAGAAAGCCTCCAGATAACAGAGAAGCTATTAGGATGATAAATAAGTCTGGGGAAATGTAATAAAGTCCGCAGAAATCACTGACAGGGCCGTATAAATAAAACGAAACTTGTTAGAACCATAAATCTACGCAAGAATAGGGTCTTCAGAAAGGTCCTCAATATAACAGAGAAACCGTTAGAATGATAAATAAGGCTGAGGAAATATAATAAAATTTGCAGAAGTCCACACAAATAAATCCACGCAAAAATAACACTCTCAAAATGTCTTCAATATAACAGAGAACTCGTTAAAATGAAAAAACTTGCTAGAATGATAAATACACGCAAAGAAAAATACATACAAAATGTTATCTGGAACCCTGTGAATTCACAAGAGAACTTATCAGGATGATAAAAATGCCTTAAATAACGTCACTACTGAAGCAGTGCGAGTAAAATAAAACATGAATGAAAGGAAAACAATATTCAAAATAACGGCGCTAGAGAAAATGAGGCAACCATGGCAAAAATATAATGTTAAGGATGCTTACTTCGTTAAATAGAATCTCATTTGGATAAAAATCACCATTTTATAATCTCAACGTACCGTAGCTGTAGTACAGTTTGCAAACTTTTAGATAACAATGTATTTCTAAGTACACTAATTAAACTAAAAGGATAAAATTATCTCGATCTCCTCAATCAATCGAGATATCAAAAATAATTATCCCTGATATTTTTAAAATGTGATCGAGTTTGGTTACATTCCTGATCCTCGATAGTAATTATCAACAATTTCAATCGAGATCGAGTCGTGACTCGATGCTTCTCGATGGAACGCTAATTGCAATCAGTACTGTATTGTCTTTAAAATTATGTACTTTGAAGCAAAAAACAAAATTGGCATTAATAAACTATAGAGAGCAACTTTACGTCAGTTCTACACCTACAAGTTTAAAGTTATTACCATCTTCACGGTGGAATAAAACAGTGACAGCTTTGTTCTCGTAATAGCAACATTGCTTTACTTTTATATGAATTCTCAAAATGTCTCTAAAGTCATATTTCATTATAAGTTTATTTTGTTTCTTTCATCCAAGTTCTCGCTTTTTATTAGGGATGAAAGAAAGAACATTTGGACCATGTCATCTGGCCTAATTGACATACCTCAGCTAGGCACCTGAAAACAATGACTCAAAAACTAAAAACAATAATGTTCTATAATTAAAGGCTTTCCATTCTTTATTAGAAATTGATTCACTTATTTCCAGGAAAACACTCTGAAAGCTCATTTAAGGCCCTTTTTATATGTCTAACTATTGAAGTTCAAAGATATTGTTTAGTAGTCAAAGAAAATAATTTGTAAATTAGGACCATTGGGTCTATTTAAAACAGAAGTAATATGACCAAAACATTTTCTCGTATGAACGTACTGTTATGACAGGAAAAAATAAAATGGGACTTGAACCAGCAGTGGATTCAATCTTGAAAAGCAATTTATTGACTTTCTGAAACAGAATTTTAAAATGCGAACCCTCTGAAAGTTTTGTGGCCTACTATTCTTATATTTATTATTCTACCTTTCTAGATTACATTGTTGTTTACGTTTTGTTCCAGGCTCTGGTGCTGTTAGGAAAATGAATATAACTGACATGGAATAATATGTGACTGAAAAGTAAACAACAATTTTCTTGCTGTTGTAGCTCGTTTTCTGAGTGCAGGTTTTTAGTTTTAAGAATTAATTGAGGTTAAACTTTCTGACTAATTTAAGGAAATGTTATAATCTTCTTTGCACAAACAACTGTGCTGCTTCTTATAGCCATGCCTATAAATAAACTATATTGCAATCTTTTTCAACCTTTTTGTTAACCTATTAGACTAAAGTGCATAGTGTCACAGTTGATATTTTTGTGATGTACTTCTTTTGCTTTCTGGCTCTTAAAATTAAGAAATTATTATTAGGCCAAAGTGCTCAGCTACTACTGCTGAAAGACCTGAACTACTCCATGTGCTTGTAGTCAATATAGAAGATGATGTACATGTCAAAACTGTAGCTCCTTTACAGTGGTTTGATGAAAGCAATGTCACCTTGTATTAGCCTACAGAGTCATCTACTGAAACCAATAAAAAATTGAGCTTCACAATAAAGGCACGTATATATCATGCCATGTCATTGAAAATCTTTTGCAAGGTAATTATTTTATTGTGTAAATTTATTCTGCAAAAGATAGTTTAAAATCAAGACACATGTGACTGTATTCTTGTCAATTTGATAACTTCATCCTTACTTTCCAAGAAAATGGTAAAACAGAACATACTAACTTACTGTCTGGAAATTTTGATAGGAGATATTTAAAATTAGACAATAACCTGCATATATGATATGATATTCATTTCCAAAAATATGACTCGAGATATATCTCGAAAATATTAAAATACAATTTTATTAGAAAAACTATATAAGCATAAGACATTATGAATTAATATTCATACTCGTTTCCCAAAGTACATGTAATAGTTAAACGTCATAGCTTTCGGGAACACAGAAGAAGACCTCTAAGGTCTTTTCTAAGAGAAACAGAAATGGAAACGCGAAATGTTTGTTTGGAGACATTTTCTGAAACTAATAAACGCAAAGGTGAACAACAGTCAACACCAAGACATAAACGTAGATCTACTGATGATACCTTAAAGTACCTTCGGGAGAAAATAGAAGTTGAAAAGGGTTTTCGAGAACAAGAGCTACAAGTTGCTGAAGGTAGACAACAGGCTCTGCGCAGTTTGCTAACACAACAACAAACAACAGAACCAAGTCATGTTAAATTTAATTTTACAACAACTGAACGGTGGATGCAGTAATGACAGTTTTTTCAATCCACATCAGACTTCACCAAACTTTTGAATATTCAAAACACGGAGTTAAAATTTTGTTGTTTCAAATGTTGAACTTTGCTGCATAATGCATTATACTTATGAGATTGATCTTCTGAATTCTTAACGTTAAACTTGAAATTGCCGGAGTAAAAATTTCATGCCTTTTTTTGTTTCAGTTTTTATTCATAACTCTTTGAAAAAAGAAATTTGGCAGATAAAAAAGTCAGCTTTATACTAGTGTAAATAATTTTTTTTTTATTATCTTAACTATTTATTTGTGTTGCATGCATACAGGTTATGCAAGCTTATATTTTTGGAAAAACTTTATTTTACATCAAACATTTTTCTTTATGAAAAAAGAAAGTATTATGTTATTACTTGGTTGAATCACACTAAATCTATGCTGATGTCTATAGAATCACAATTAAAAACCTCAGATGTTTGATTTCTATGTTTGGCAATTGGTTAAGAAAGCGCAAGCAAGATATATCTTCCCAACTGTACTCAGTTGTACTTTTAGATTTTTTTGAAATCCATGAATTTGAATAGTTAACTTATTGAAATCATTTTGATCTTGATTGAGGCCAGGTCCTCTGAATGCGGCTTGAAGTTGAGGACGTGAAGAGTAGGCTGGGTCTCCATAAATGCAGAAAACTCTGCCACATGGTGCTTGTGAGTGCTGTTGTAACTCATTTAATAATCTTGATTGAGCTACTATGGCTGCATCGTGTCTTTTTCCTTCTATTGGGACAAAGAGGTTGACTATGAGGCCATTCAGTACAACCACACTTTGAGATTTTATTGCGTGGACATGCGATTATACATGTCCATTATAAGGACCTCCTGATTTTGATTGGGCGGACAAAGTGGTCGCACTGTACCATCTACAAAACCCCAGCAGAATTCCAGTGCAGCACCTTTGTCATGTATGATATTTGCATACTTCTCTAACATCTGTTGTGACATGCATTGGTGATTAAAACCAGTAAACGATCTGTTGTAATTAATATATATATGATCTAAAATGTTATATGTGACGATGCTCAATTCTGGAACTGATCTACCAAACATTACCAACATATCACTATATCTGATAGGGTATGAGAAACGCTTATGAAATGCACACAAAACTTTGATGCCATCTACTTTTGTTCTATTGTAACATGTAATTTCATCTTGTACCCAAGAAGATCATTCAATTAAAAGATGTAATATTTTCTGTATATAAAATTCCCTAAACATTCAGTTTCGTCCAAATAGTCCAGATCAAATGCTGGTTGAGAACGTCATAAGAAGCAAAAACTCATCCTCGTTTAAAAAAGTTATTGTTGTGAGCAAATAAGATAGCTTCTCTAACTTCTCTCTACCCAGGCATGTTGAATAAAAATATGCAGGGAACAAAGCCTGTATAATCATGAATATGTGCAATCAAAACATTTTTGTTTCTTCTTTCGTTATAATTAGATTTGACCCATCGCCATTCATTGAAAGTGTTGTTGAGAGTGTAGAACACAGAATGGGAAGGGTGAGGCCATAAGAAGATACAGCATTTTTATTATACACTATGGGCTAGAAACCTTAAGAAAAACGAAATGTGGCCGGTTTATTGTGCCCATTGCTACTTGCAAAATATTTAAAAAGCCCCAGATAACATCGTCGGAGAATTCCGAGAGGATAATTTTGACGTTGATTTGCTAACTTTCTGCACGGCAATGTGGATTCCAAATTTCAAAGGCTGATTTTTCAACCTTATATTAACATATGTACAGTAGGATGAACTTCGAAAAATATATATTACAAAGAATTGTAAAATAAAGTAAGAAAGATTTATTTTTTGTAAAAGTAGCCAGATGAGTATTGAACACCTTCTTTATGTTGGAACGCATCTTGTTTTTTATATTGAATCCTCTTCTTTATTTTCTTTTTCATTTGCTGATCGCTCCTCATTCTATAATCATCGGTGTAAATGCGCTAATAGCTATTCTTTTCCTAGATCTAAGATTCATGTTTGAAACTGTAAATTGGCAATCTGCGAATCATTTTTCTAACGTTAAATAAAGTCAATTATTAAAAATGCAGACACCAAAATTCACAGCCAATGAAGTATCCAATGGTGATACATATTGGTTTTTAGGCGACAATGACCAAACTGACCATACTGAATTATTGAACGATCCATTGGCGTTTTGCGTGTGACATTGATAGCAAGCTTCCAAAAAATCTCTCCGATGCAAGTCGTTTAAAAAGCGGGGGCATAACATCAATCATAGCCTTCGTAAAGGGATGCTTCATTGGTTTGTGTAATTGAAAACCAGTTGCAACATTATGTTGAAAGCTGCACCAAATTAACTCCCCTTTCGGACAATTTTTATGCCTTGCATCTTCTGAATAATGCTCTAATATAGCCCAAACTGCTTTACTTTATTTCAATAGGGTTGCCTTTGTCATCACAGATAGCACGTCCATAGAAATTTTGCATTGCATCAATTTATGCTAAAGTTAAACAGCCTCTTCCACTAGGCCTTTTCCTGTCTGGAAGAACTTTGCCTCATTTTAGAAAAAAATTTAATAATAATTTTTTTGTGTAGAATGAAACAATCTTGATAAAAAGACTTAACAGTCAATGCTATGACTAAATTTCTAGTACCATAAATCCTCTAATAAACGCCCACCCTCTACTAAACGTCCTCTCCGATAAACGCCCATGGTTCTACAGGTGAATGGGAGGGGGCATTCTTCAAGCTTAAATTTACTTGGTTGTTTTTAGCAAGATATGGCAATATTAAGTCTTATATAGAATTTGTTTATGCAATTTTGTTTAACAAAAAATTCCTAGAGGCCAGAATAACCAAATCTCGGTTATTTTTATCTTTTTCTGTTTGCTTAAATTAGATAAGTTTTCCATAAACGCCCATATCTCTATTAAACGCCCACCCTGAAATATTGAAAATTAAATAAAAGCCCAGGGCGTTTATTGGAGGATTTACGGTAATCAGTTTATAGAGGTGTATACAGTTAACTCACTCTCAATCGAATCTTTACTATTTGAATATTTCTATTATACGAACAAATTTAAGTTACCAAATTTAAAGAGACATCCTCTAAATATTCTGTGTGTTCGGAACATGCCTGTGGGTTTACAGGTTGTTTTAGACTAACAATACTAAAAAGTTTACTCTCTGCGGTTTGCCTATCATCCGAAAGCCAAGGATACACTTTCTGTTAATTTCATAAATTTTTCATTGTTTTTTTGTAGTTAAAAATGTTTGTTGGTTGCTGCAATGTTCATTTGAACAACGTAAGACGAATTTTGAGCCTAAGCTAGCCCGAAAATTTGTCAGTTCCTTTAGTTGCAATGTATGAATGTATGATGACATATTTTGCAAACGGACACTTCGAGTAAAGCATCAGAAAACAAATATTTGTGCTTTCAATCTCAAAGTCATTATTTTCGTCGCTGCGATCTATGTTGGTGTCACTTTCATCAGCATTTTTGCGATCTTTTATTTCAGAAGCTCCCACATATTCAATTTTGCTTGTACCTTCTGACTTCATAACAATGTTTCCAAATTCTTTATTACTTGCAGAAATATTCTCTACTGCGATATGCGCTTCTGGAATAAGCGTTTCGACATCCTCATGTGTGACTAACTCGATATCTAGTAAAGGCGTTCATAATTTCTTCTTATTGATGCGATTGTTTTTAGGTGTGTATAAAGACTATTTCATGGCATCATGATTTAATAGATTAGGAAAGCGAATTTAAAAAAGCCTGAATGATAGTTTTGGCAAAAACTGTCTATTTTATTACTTTTTCAATTCGGTGGCCAATATCCTTATTTCATAAACATTTTGTACAGATTACGTAGAAAGGATATAAAAAAATTATTTTTTCATATATCTTTAGAATGATGAAATAAAAGTGGACAGATTTTTTTAATCATTTTACGATACGAAGGAGAGCGAGGTCTTCATGAAAAAACTAAATCAAAACATTAATTACATGTAGACAGTGTAAAGGGAAGAGTACATTATTTTTTTAATAAGTCAAGATTTAGGTAGAAATCCAACATAAATTTTATATCACCAGAAAGACAATTTTCTGATGACACCAAAATTGAATTTTTTAAAAATTTTTGTTTTTTTCCCCTTGCTGTATCCTGAAGCCCGCGAAATTAGTCTACGATGCAGGTTCAAATAACATATTACTTCATAAAAACTGAAAATGACAATACTCTTTTCTAATGAGAGTGTATCTAGCGAAGAATGTGTCTCTATTTCGGAAAACTATCAAAACAGAGAATGGAAATGTTCATAATGCTAGCATAATATAGGTCCATGCTTGGTTATTATTGTACATTCTTGATCCAAGCTATTTACATTGTTAAATAACACGGTATGCTAGCCCTACAGATAAGAGATTATGACACACAATTGAATATTTAACCCTGAGTTAGCTATGTTGAAAAACCAGTCTTAGACGGCAAAAAGTATTGGAACAGAAACAAGCCAAGTGCAGTCGATGCACTCAAGCACTTAAATGTCATTCAAACATAAAGACTCTTGGTGATTTGGCCTTTAATAATTTTTCTTGTTGGTAGACATGCCATACAT
This sequence comes from Cladonema radiatum, assembly GCA_025330745.1. Taxonomy (NCBI): domain Eukaryota; kingdom Metazoa; phylum Cnidaria; class Hydrozoa; order Anthoathecata; family Cladonematidae; genus Cladonema; species Cladonema radiatum. The sequence continues at coordinate 9,472 of JANSTP010160002.1, read as the reverse complement.
AAGTTTATTATCTATCTTGATAGAATTACCTAGCTAGTTCTTAGCTACAAATCTACAAGCAATAATATGATTCTCAAAGTCTCTCACCAGCCAGGGTACATAGTGAATACCAAAGATTGTAGATCTGTTATAAGAGTCTTGTACAGATAAAAACGTGCTCCTCTCTCATCAATATCTTTTGCAAAACCAGATGTCTCACCCCCTGAATTTCTTCAAAATCCACTTCACACAGGACAAGATCAAAGAAAGCCGCCCATCAAAATTTTGATTGTTGGATGCTATTTGTCCCACTTCAAAATATTTGCAGAGAGCCAAAAGATATTAGTCCATTCTCCCAAAATGCTAAGATATCCGATTTCCTGATTTTCCTGTATTTGCTGAAAAAACGATTTTTCTGTATTCTGGCTCTGAAGAATGGACTAGATGTAGTCTAGAATAAAGCCAAATCTATGTCCTTTCCGAGAACGATTAAATTTCAGCTGATATTTCATCTAAATTAAATATGTCTTTTCTTAACATAGGCCCAAAAAATACTTTCCAGAATTACATTGATCAAACGAGCTCAATATTTGTATATTATCCTCTTTTGTTTCATGAATTTGAAAATACATAAAAAGTCTTCAAAAAGCTGTAAGGCCCCTGGATATGATTTGATAGCTTCCAATTTCCAATGTTGTCTTTTGTTTTTATGATTTCCATCATCTCAATAGCTCAAAATAAATTTCCACATTCAATGAAACTGTGAAAGTTACTCCTATTTTCTAAGGCTAGTGACGAAATTTACGTCAGTAACTACACGATCATCTCTGTATAACTAGTTTAATAATGAATAATTTTTAACAGACTTATATATTTTGAAGCAAACTAGCCTTTTTATGAAAGTCAGATTAACTTGCAAAAACGTTTTTCCACACAGAAAGCAATCTCACAATCGATACAAATAAATAAATACTCCAAAAGTTTTTATAGCTCTCTCAAAAGTTCTTGATATGTCGACCATATGTTATTGAAGGAGCTAGAGACATTTATAGTGTCAATGGATCATTTAATTTGCAACTGCAAAACTACTTGCAAAACAGGAAATAATACATTCATATGAATTTCATAGAAAAATCGTATCTCTAAATGATTTGTCAGGTACCACAAACACCAATGCTGCTCAAAGGAGTCATGTCCGCTGATACCATAAACCTTTTCTTGTCACATGAATTTATAAACGAGGTTGAACTTTTTACCAGTCACTAGTTTCTAGTTACTAATTACTATTCAATAGTTACCAGTCCTTTTTCACTAGCTACTACCAACTAATCGATAGTAATTGCTTTTATATAAGAGTAAGTAATTAACCACACAACTCTTTTTTTATAAAGGCTGGTAAAATTCGAACATCTTTTATACTATTTTTACTACTAAAGATCTATTTTTTTACTTTTTGGATCCTTTTTGTATTTTTTTAGAATTCTGTAAAATAATTTCCCCTCAAAAAATCTCTGATAATGGAGAAAAACTCAACCCTTTTTGTCTCTGCTTCCATTTCTCAAGGCCAAAAACCATTGCCTAAATTATTTTACTTATATCGATATACTTGTCGTTGTCACAGGTAATTTAACCCTATCTGGAGGGGGCTTTTTTGACTTCTCAGGACTGGGGGGATTCTGCCCCCCCTCCAGAACTCTTGTTCTAGATAGTATTTCTTACTAGTCTATAGTCTAATTTCAATAGAGGAAGACCAACCTATAAGGTACAAAATGAGCCAAAATAGATTCGTGACGTCATTTCTAAATGATGACGTCATCGTTTGCCCAAATTCGGGTCTGAAAATAGGGAAAAATGGCTAAAAACCATTAAATTCGAGTAAAATTAGAACAAAAAAAGCTTTTTACATGCCGTTTTTACAAAATGTCACATTTTGGATCAAATTTTATGCATCATACAGTTTTTTGACAAATCATGCCAAAAGTTAGGTTTTTGGACTTTTCCTGGAAAAAATTGACAAAGTTATTTTAGGAAAATCGAGAGGGGGCGGTTAAAAGACACCATCGCCTAACCACATGACCAAGTAGGGTGAAATATTGATTGTTGAAAACTGCTGATGGTGTTTGGTCTTAGTACAAAGTTTAATCATATTTTACAAAGTGTTTTATACCACTAAAACGTCATACTTCGATGGCCATAGTTGAAATAGCCAGGAAAGTAAAATTTCTTTTGTATTTTTCAATGTTGCCGACTTGAATTTTTGGTGCATCACCTCTTTATGGAACAGCCAGTGTCTCGAGATCGTACAGGGTAGTTTCAAAAACACTAAGAAGCCGGAGCTGGAAATAATATTCTTTAGATCTTCAAGAATTTTTCTAAAGGCTTCGGAAAACATGAACACATATTTTTTAACTGGTTTGTTTCACCTTCACACAAAACTATGTTCACACATTCAGTATAACAGCAGCTAACGGACTATAATAGTTGATCAGATAAGAAAAATAACCCCCTGCCTTCGCTTTTAGGGTGGACGGTTATACTAAAAGGTTATATAAAAACTGAACCGTTATATAAAAACTGTAAATTAGATTCAGTGGACTTACAGGGAAATAACTATTGGCTGAAGCATTGAAATTTAATACAAGTGAGTTTTTGCCCATTATGGGAATGCTACACTAGTGTCAAATTTGTACGCTTTTAAATTGACATCACAGAAATGACTTGAGTCATATGTGACAGGAACGCCTAGCAATTATCTGGTGGTAGAAGTACTATATATCACAGGAGCATGACATGATTCGTTTCGAAAAAACTGCACGCTCGTTAGATAATAGCTTTGTCTGATTTCTAGTCAGAAAGGAAAAAGGTAAGAAAGCACCAAAAGTATGAGAGCGATTCCTCCTTAATAGCGCTACCAATTCTATGTCACAACATACCATTTCTGCAACCAAAAAGTATGAAATAGAGACAATCAGCAGCTTGTTGAAACTACATTATTGATACACTTTTGCTTTCAAAAGCTCTTTTTCCATTATCTACCTGCTCTCGCTATATAATTGACTAGGCATATTCCCTTCCTTACCTCTTTATCTGAAAATGCATATTTTTACACATGTTTTCAGCTGCCAAGTGGCACTTCTTAGTTTGACACAGTAGTCTGTCGTCTAACCAATTGAACTAGTTTGCAAACTAGTTGAACTTATTTGCAATCTGCCAGGTCAATTTATATCAAAGAAAATGCTTCAAAGCACTTACAGGAATTTAGTCACGCTAGGATCGCAATCCAGTGATGGCATTTATGTGTAATCTTAGAAACCAGGCTGAAGCTTGCATGTTTTTGTAAATCTGTGATAGTAAATTCTCCAGACATAGTGATTAAACCAGAGCTATATGAATATGTAAAAACATTTCAAATATACTAACATTCTAGATGTTGGAAGAAATACAAAAACAAACAATGCAGGTTTAATTGTCCAAAGTTTTTTACTCCAGAAGCAATAATTGCACAAGCCTTTAGAGGAAATGAAACTGAAAAAAAAGTAGTTATGAAAAAGAAAAAAGAAATTCTGAATAATGTTAGGGAATACCTTGAAGAAAAATATTAATCCGAGAAAGAATAATATTCTGCAATAATAATATCCTGAAAAAGATACTTATGTAGAACCGAAAAGCGTAAATGAAATTGATGAAGATTCTAGTGATATATTTCAAAAGAATAACATTGATAGCTTCATTTTTAGGCCAGAAACTCTGGCTGTTGTTCAAAATATGTGCTAAGCTTTATTAATGTCTCTTTATGATAGTTTATAAGACAAAAGTTAATGAAGAGAATGATTAACAACCAGTTGAACTTGATGAGGAAACTCTTAATTCCAATGACAGTGCCAGTGTAGGTTTTTCAAACAATCATCTGTTGTAAAACTTAGAGAAAATGAAGTTCAAAATAATCAGAAATGTGACAACTTTGATGAAATGAAAGATGACAATACACAAACTTTAACAGAAACTATTATTCGACTAACTGTTGTGTCTGACATAATATTAGCAAGAGTTTCTTTATGAAACCAAAAACAAAGAGAAATATTTGAGCTTGTCCAATCATATACAAAAAGTAATCTCAAAAATTTAAAGAGGCACTATCAACTTTTTTTATTATTCTTATTCTTTAGATGCCATCTATGACTGATGCTTATTTCAAAATAATATTTATTTTTTAATGAAAATACTTATCTGGGTCAAAATTGATGAAAATATATCTCATTGAATATTTTTTTAAGGTGAAAAATAATATAATCGGTTTTTCGATTACATTACTTTCGTCATGATGTTTCCACATCAATTTTCTTTTTCACTATAAATAAAGATTTCGAAGTCAAAGGTCAAGTGAAATGGCTAACTTTTTTCCTTCGTTTTCATGAAAGAAATTTTTCTTTTGAAAATAGTCATAACAGAAATATCTTCTTTTGAAAACAATAGTAACAGAGCAACTGACTTATACCAATTGCTTTTACCGAAAACAGTCGTTTTTTTCGGCAAAAGGTCCATTTTTCCCGTTTTTCAAATGGGATTTGAGGTAAAAAAAAAATTCCAAATACTATTCAAACATTCAAGTCACGTATCCCAGTCGGTAAATTAGAAAAAATCTGATAGTGCCTCTTTAAACTGTGTTAGTCCTCAAACACAAGAGCCACTGCGCATGTTTCTGACAGGAAAAGCTGGAACTGGAAAAAGTTTTTTTAGTACGCTTTTTGTATGATTATTTAACTAAGCTTTATTCCTATAAGAATTCTGTTGTTAGCACCAATAGGAATAAAGAGTATTAATATTAATGGAACCACATTTTTCAGTACATTAAATATTTACCCCAAATGTAGAAGTAAACAGCTACCTCAGCTTATTTCAAATAAAAGAGATGAGTTAAGGCATAAATTTTCAGAGCTATCAGCTCTAATTATAAATGAGATATCAATGGTAAGTCAACTGAGTCTAGAGCATATTAATACAAGAATTAGCGAAATTCAAAATCCACCAGAAAAGAAATTTGCAGATTTGGTGGTTCTTGTTGTAGATGATTTATTACAAATTGCTTGTAATTTATAAATTATGTATTACAAATTGCTTGCGTGTTTATAAAGAAAAAAAAATCCTATGCTAACAATCGATGTTATGGCATTATTTTTCAATGTGTGAATTAACAGAAGTAGAAGACAAAAGGACCCAGTATTTATTAATTTACTAAACAATTGTCGCATTGGACAATTGACTTACAATTATTTAAATATATTGAGATCCTGTCACAATGATAATTTTCCGTACTATACAAAAGACATCATTCATTTATATGCTGACAACAGCATTGTTGCTAAACACAACAAAGATAGGAAGATATGTTAGATATTTGAGTAGTTCCAGAAGTAAATTACCTTGATAAATTACCTCAAGGCATTGATAGTATAAACCCTCTGATATCAAATATAAGAAAAATGCAATTGTCTAGTTTAGCAACAGTTTTCACTTTCGAAACTGATGCACTTTGTATGATTACACAAAATATTGATACAGAAGACAGGTTAATAAATCTCCAGATACGAAAAGTCGTTAACGTTAAATATGAGGGTACTAAACCATTGAAAGTTTACATGAGTTTTATAGATGGAAAAGCTGGCTTGAAGCTAAAGTAAACTGATCAGTGCACTCCTAATACTAACTACAATTAAGAAAATTGAATCTGACATCTTAGCTAATTCATTTCGCGAAGCAAATATTGAGAATTGAATTTCCATTAATGCTATGAATGATATGCAGCAACAATTCACAAGGTTCAGGTTCAGCTATTCCTAAGAGCTCTCATAAGTTTTGAGTTATATAAATACAGAAGTTTTAATACTGATCAAATGTATGGTTTAGCATGTCGTGTTGAGTCATTAGAAGGCCCTTATATCACCGGAAATATATCAAAGTAAGTAATTTGTGCAGATGAAAAAGCATTGCTAGAATATGAAAGATGACGTAATGAAGCGATTATTTCTCCAATTACAAAATTTTTAGCATATGAAAAGAACTAGTCTTTGCTACGCTTTAGTGCCACATTACAGACATAAACCAGGACCCAATGTTGATGCTAGCAAATTTAATGATGTTTACAGAAACTAAAATAGATAATTATTCAATAAATCAATGCTCAAATAGTAGCAGCTTTAAAACATTCTTTCAAAATGATGAAGAAGACATTTATAGAAGCTTTAGCAGTTTATTATAAAAATATGTTAGAATTTAAGTATATTGACACTTTACCAGGATTATTAGTTTTTGAACTTATAAAGGATTCATTTGCTCCATTCAAAGTTATGCTTCTATAGAAAAAACAATTTGTCAGCTCGAGATTTCTCATACTTACAACGTATTTTTTCTAGACATTCAGATATTGACATAATCAAAGGTGATTTTAATAAGGATGGTTTGAACCTGCCTATAGTTTTAACATCGGTATTGTCTAATTACCAGCGAATAGTAACTGAAGCTACCCATAGGCGCAGGGGAACATATTTACCTAGGTAGGCAGTGAGATTTTTGACCCAAAAACTTACATCACAAGGCAAATTAAAGAGCATCATATAGTGGTGAAAGAAGCGATCCAAATTTATTATAGGCCACTTGCTCATATTTAACAGCAAGGTTACAATTTTTACCCAATTTGTAGCAAAAATATCGGAAGAAGCTTCATTTCTTGCCCAAACGTTTTCAGATTTTTACCGTAAAATTTAGGTTTTTTATCAAACTTGGGGGGAGGGGTTGCAGCACCCCCAGCCCCCGGCTCCTGAGCCTATGACCCTACCCATATCGATGGTAAAACTCTTCACCATATTTACGTTTATAAGTCTCTATTTAACTTTGTTTCATTCTTAGTCAAACAAATCCATTTCTGTTATCATGATGCTGCTTTAGGCAAGATCAAAATACCATCATCAGGATAATTACTTTATCATTCAACAGTTTTTATTAAACTTCTACCCTAGTGCAATTAATTTTCTACAAGTATAGTTATAAAGCTTCAAATATTTTCATTTTGCAAGATGTTGTTTTTAAGGTTAGCGGTACCCTCACAATCATTTAAAAAAAATGTTCTGTTTCACCCTATTCCTCCAGGGATTCCGCCACAAAGACCTTTTTTCATTTGAAACAGGAAAACCACTTATTGAGACATGGTGAAACTTTATGACTTTAAACAAAATTTACTTACGAACATTTTGGTGCAAAGAATTTATGGTGACTACGTTCACAGTTACCATGGCAATCGCCCTTTTTGCATCCTTATGCAAGATTTTTGGTCGACTTTTGGGAAAAAATCGGATTTCTGGGAGTATTCTCCGGAATCCCGTAAGATATGTCAAATCCCTTCTAATTTAAAAGTGTTTGGTTAAAACCACATGAAAAAAGCTTTTGTGGTTGCTGAGAACCAGTCCGTCAAAGTTTGTCCTAATTTTGGTTAATTTTCCCCCATTTTTTGACCCGTCCATCAATATAATGATGACGTCATCTTTTTTTGATGACGTCACAATTCCATATTTGGTTCATTGTGCTCAAAATGAGTTATGCTAACAACATACAAAGTGTGAAAGATTCGCTTTTTCCATTCATAAACATGTTTTCTATAGAATATTATATAAACTCAAGATGAAAAATTCTTCAAAAATTGAAATCTCGCTCTGGTATAGATAAAAGCCAACACATGAAAATGCATTCGTAGAAGAAAAGTCAATAGAAGAAAAAGTCATCCCCTTTCCCCAATACATTCCTCGACTCCACCTGCACCAATGGCTACACCAACAAAGTCAGGAAAGATCACATTCTTGTTTACTTTTTTATTTATATTTTAACATCAAGAAAATATAATTTTTGTACACACAAAGTCAGTTCTTCTTAATAAACATCTTTCTTTTTTCAAGCCATAATTTTATTTTTTTGTACTTGGGTCTTGGTGAAAAAGTTACTTGGAATTACTTCATAGTTTTAGTAATATTTTGTTTTCTTTAGATACGTACTTTTTTCCCAATTCTCTAACACCAACAAAACTTCCTCTCTACAGCGCGTTTTCTTCACTTTTAGTATCACTAACATCATCAAGTACTTCTAATATTGCTGGTAAGCATATAAACATACTGTATAAGTGATATAAATTTTGAATCCGCATCTTTTTAAACAATGCATCACAGCAGCTTTTCGTTCCGAAATTCATGGCTACATAATACCCATCAATACGAACATTGGGAAAGTAGGGAATCGGTTTATTGATGCAACCGTTAAAACTTGGGAACATGAAGCTAAAGTCATTAGAATCCAGTTAAAGTCACTTTAATCCAGATATAACTGTTAACCTTTTAAATACCTTCAATATGGCTTGTTAGCCTGTGGCTCTCACCAAGCTACCCCAATCGGTGAATCTTTATTTCTTCAATATATTTTGAGGCAGTAAAATTGTGATATCCAAAAAAGTTATGTTTGTGCATGATTCTGAAATCCTTTTATCAATCAAAGAAATCGCAACTTATGCCACCAGCACTTTTGATATCACCGGTGCGATAAAATAGATGGAAGAAGAAAAGACTGTTCCAACAGCAGATGGCAATATATGATTGAGAGAAGCGATCTTATATGAGGGTTCGGGTGATACACTGTGAGATAAATTAAGAAAAAGAGAGGGAAAAGTTTGTTAGGGAAAAGTTCATACTTTCAACAATCTGATGGTTACCAATTTCCATGGCTTTAAGTTATTATCAATCAAGAAAACAGAAGCTCGATTGATGAATAATCTTCTGCTACCAACATTAGATAAATCTACTTTACAAAAACACGCTCAGTGGCAGCAAAACATAATATCAAAGACAACAACAACTTTGTGTTGCCCTGAACTCATAGGTGGAAAGCTAGATGTTTTTCTTAAATGGAACTTCGGGATGTCTAGTTGATCTAGATTGTTCTATAGATGGTATTAAGTTAAAAAGATAAGCAGGTCGTCTAGTGTTAAAAAATTTATAGAATGTGCTGAGACGTCTTACCCACAGTATTTGTTTGAAGTTTTGTTTCACAGTTGAAGTTTTGTTTGCAAATGATTTACAAATATCGAACCATAAACATTTTTTTCGTTGAGCATTTTTTAAATACGTCAATTAAGCGGCTGGGCGCTTCTAAAATTTCTAATATTCTTGGCTGGGCGGTTATTCAAAGGCAAGGGCGTGTTTATTGTAAAAAATATGTCTTATGTAAAGTTACTGTCTTTTTTGAAGTGTTTTTCTAGTGTTCTTGACTATCAGATATCATGGTTTTTAATTGCACTTCTTCTTTGTAAAGTACTTTAGTTCCTAAAACACAAAAATTTAAAAATCTATATGATATCTATGGTGGCCCAGTCGAGCCATAGTGGTTTTTTTCTCAAAAACACTTCCTTTTCTTATTTTCTATTCATTTTTTTTTTTTTTTTTTTTTTTTTTTTTTTTTT
>JANSTP010159780.1:0-12233 GCA_025330745.1 Cladonema radiatum | reverse complement strand
TGGTGGCGGTCACAAAGAAAAAACTCAATCTTAATTAAGAAAACGGTAGCAGCAAAAAGTGCTAGGAAAAACCCTGGTAGTCCAAACTATGCCATTCTTTAAGTAATGATTTCACCAAAACAATATGTTCATGCATTTTTCATTCATCCTCCTAATATGGTCGCCACGTTTGGGGCTAAAGTAGAAAGGTTGCAATAAATAACATTCTATCAACCCAAATTAAATGCTTAAAAAAATTTCCTTAGAAATAAAGTTCAATATCCCCTCAGGGATTTCTGCAGCAATTTTTTCAAGAACTCAACTCTAATTGAGTTTTCAAAACTAAATCCTGTAAAAAAAGGATAAAATCAAAGGGGCTGAAGGTGTTTTATCCCTGTCACCTAATAGTGGCAAAAAACCTTTAATTAATCTCAAGTTACAAGCAGAAGTTACAACTACATTCCAAGATATAATGAGGTTTTGAATAGTGATAAATTTTCAGCAGGAATTTTATTCCATATTTGAGGTCTTTGGACTCTTACAATTTTCATGCAAAAACATGTCTGGTTTGATCTCTAATGTTCTAGAGTACGTGTATTATTTTTGCGTTGTTCTCTTATGCTTTCATTAGCAAAAAAAAATTGTTCATAAGTAAATAATTTTGTTACCATATCATAGACAACAAAAAACACTATATATAAATAAGCAAATGAAAGATTAAGTTAATATAAAGCGCACACAGTGCTGCAAAATTTCCGCTTTCCAATTAAATGTCTCAAATACTGTTGTGATAGTGTATTGGTAGCATATTGAGCTGAGAATCTCATTGTACTAATGTAACTCACCTCAAGTCTGCCTCTGGTCTGCTAGAGAGTAAATATCTTTCCACAGGTAAATATGGTGGGTACTTACAAAATATTAAGACACTTGGATGAGGAGTATATCCATGATACACATGGAGGGCAAGCTTTGTATGAAATACACAAAAAGAGAAAGATTTGACGTGAAGAAATGAAAAGGCCTAGAGAAGGCCTAGAGTATTTTATAATTCTTTTAATCTTTTTTCCACCCTTTACTGTTGAATTCGCAAATTAATTTTAATTTTAAAAAAGCTAGAAAAAATTGTTTTCTTTTTTCAACAAATATTGTGCTATTTATGTTTGTGTGAAACTTTACTGAACCATGCAGTTTCGAATGCCCATTTTATGGTCATAGCCCATTCAATATATAATATTGCATTTTGTTTTTGTATGTAAGAACTCAACACTAACTCAGCTCAATTACCGTTAGACTGAAATCACGTGACTTTCAACGCCACTGCTCTAGTCCTACTACCAGGGTGAGATCAATATATGGGCGCATCCTTGGGTCAAGTGGCTACGAATAATGCCTATGGGTAGTGGGATAGCAATTTATTGACATTTTGCTGAAATCAGGTAAATACTCCACAGTACTTCCTTCTTCAAGAGTATATGATTTCTGGTCAAATAAATTTCAGATCACCAATGACAAATGGTTGTTTAGCATGAATTTTATTTCAACAAAACAACAAATCTTGCCTTGTCTTTTTGCTATTCAAATAGGCTAAATTGAAAAAATTATTTTTATTAAAAATTCCTTTCTTTTCTATGAGATTAAAAAAACTTAAAACTTCTTTTATTTTTAACATAAAACGTCTATTTAGATAACTTTTTCAAAAGACAAAAAAACCAAAAGAGGAAAAAACGTGGTTTTCATGCAAATAAAGTTTCAATCAAAACAATAAAACAAATTATTGAAAGCAACCAATGAAATTCAAGAAGTTAATAAAACCAACCAATCAAATTGTCAGATTAAACAAAACAAAATGTAAACAAAAGATTCATTACTATTCGCTTAATATTACGGAGATATACAATACGCAGTTAAAAATCGCGATAACGAGCTTAGCTCATATTTTATTTGATAATTTCGGGAAAGAAAAAGATGAATATGAAGAAAATACACGAGCATTTTAAGAAATTTCAGGCTACACGGAAATTTAAAAATTCACATAATTAAAAGAAAAATAAAATAAAATAAATAAATAAAACTAAAAAAAATTTAGAATCAGAAATTTTAATTAAGGCCAGCTTAATTAGTTTATTTTCAAAAATTTGTTTGCATGGAAACTGCAAATTATTTTATAGCGCAAAATATTCCTCACAAAATCTCTTTTAGCTACTTCAAATTTAGAGCATCAATACTATGTTTATTATAAAGTTTAGTCATGGCTTCGCTCAATTTATTTCGTTTAGTCCCCTGATTTATCATTCTTTTTATTAATAGTTTAGATGAGTTTAGGAAACTGTTGTAATCTTAACATATTCTGCCTACGTGTAGAATTTCAGCGGATATAGTATTAAAAAATATTTTATTTGGTATATTGCTTAACGAATTGGGCATTCTAACGATGGAGAAATAGATGCTCTATTATATACAATAATATTGAGCACTTTTAAAAGATAAATTCAGTAGAACTGTTACATATAACTCATATAAAAATAATCTCTTAAAAAAACATATAGCAAATAAATCCTATATACAACAAAAAAACTAATAAAAAACAAGGACACTATGAAAAAATAGCACATAACTCTTGCAGATTGACATTTTTCGCTCTGGTCTTGAAACACTATTTTGAGAAAAATATTCATGCAAATTTTTTCAAATGTAACAGTGTTAGTGTTACTGCAAAAAAAAGTCAATGAATGAGCAAAAAACTGCAAGACTTTTGTTAACACAGTATTATACTCTATGCTATCTGATATAGTTTTGTTCAAAATGTTTGAAAAAGGAGAAGAAAAATATCCAAACTATATATTATAAAATAAATAAAATAAATCTATTTTCTTCATAAATCGTCTATGTTTTAACTACAATCTAAGTTTCATACTTCATGGTATTAAGCACTTGTGATCTCTCACTACTAATGAAAATGAAGATTATCACCAAACGATTTTTATCATAAAGAACTATTACCAATATGTAAGGTATATAGATCTAACAAGCGAAGGCAAAAAGCAAACGAAAGGCAAAATTTAAAAAATTATTATGAAAATTTTAATACTGCAATTGATCAAATAAAATGTCATCTCATTAAAAACACCAAAATGTAATAGTTCCTTTTTCATGGTTTTGAGCATCCTTGACAAACATATCTCAGATTTTGCATGTACTTATAAGTTTTCAGAATAGTGAACCAACAAAATAGATCAAACTACAACAAAATAAAGGCGAATAGAATGACACTTTTCATAGCAATGTATTTGCTGCTGCTCTAATCTGAAGTTTTGTACTTCATATACCTAATGTGAAAAGGTAAACTTGGCATATCATCAATCTTGTCATATGTTTTCCTAGGTAGAAAAAAGATTGTTATTATAAGGCTTTCCCACTCATTAAAATATGTTTTTTCAATATCTCCAATTGGCAACCACTCTTCATTTGATTTAAGGTTATGATTGATCATCAATATTCTTGCATGGATTTTTAAAAACTCTTTTAAATCCCCATAACATTATTGTGGCTTTATGATATGGTATGGTAACAATGGTAAAAAAACTTAAAATATTTTCATCATCTGGGACAACATTTGACAAATGATTTGCTATATTATTAATTTTGATATTCATTAATATTTCATAGTATTTAGATGACTTTTCAATTTCTTTGAAACACAATGATGGACAAATTCGATAACCTTGGAAGGCTTGTATCAACTCGCCTGGACTGAATTCTAGCTCATTATTCTTCCTCATTTCAAAGCTCAAAAAAATACCGTTACCTTTATATTCACGGTTTCGATCAAAGTCTGAGGAGAAATGCTTGAAAGTCACATCATATCGTGGACGTTTAGAAGAAAGTGCATGAAAACTCAATGCGTGAACAAACCATTTCTTGAATTCTGCCCAAATATTAAATATTGGATGATTTTCTGTTACCACATCACATAAGAATTCTGGTGATAATTGCCTATAGTTGACTTGACTTACAAGACTTTCAACAACATCAGATGTTTGTCTAGCCTTATCAAATGATATCCACATATCAATAAAATATAAAATTGTGTTTTCATGGTTGGCTAGGCATCGATTTGATTCTAAAAGATGGTGCAACAACTCATAAGATATTTTGAAATTTGACTTTGAGCCTAGTCCGCGGCATTCAATGGGCCAAAGCTTTTTAAGAGCAAAATCTAGACAAAGTTTAGACTGTTTTAGATGCATCTTTACAAAAATTCCCATGTGCATGTATTTCCTGTATAATATTACTGCATTCATCCAGGTTTTTAATACAATCATCATGAATCTGAGCTTCAATTTGTTGGAGAACATAGTTGCAACAGTATTGATCAGCCAGAGAAAGAATTTTATACAAGCTAAAAATATCTAGCTCTTAAAAAAACTCATCTTGATAAAACAATTTAATAAGTAATTTCAAGAATTTTCCATTACCCTGTTTTACTTTCATTGTAATTTCTTTTGTTTGTGATTCCAAAGTTGATGGATTTCCCAACATGGCATTAAAATATTCACTTTGCATAGCTAATATAATAAAATGCACAGGAATGGAACAATAAACATTTTCAGTTGGATTGGAATTGACGATTTGATCCTCAGAAGGTTTTTCACGGTCTGCAGCTTCATCTAATGACACAGGTGTAACAGTAATTTTACTGGAAGAAGGCTTTTCATCCTTGTCTGATTTCTCGTGTCACATCTCATCAATTTCTACTATATTAAGAACTCCATCAGAAAACATTTTATTAGCAAACATCTCCTTCAAATTATTTAAAAAAAGATTACTAGTCATTGTTAGAGATTATCTAAAGGAAAAAATACAGTTAAATTTTGATGTAAATAGAAGAGAATATTGTTTTATGTAAAATATATGACTTGGTTCCATTTATTTGATAAATTAACATTTGTGACAACCATTTTCTAGATTCCATCTACAGAATATCTGTTCCATAATAGATGTCATCCAAGAACAAATATGATAGATTTCCATTTTTGGTTTCATTGAAAAATAAAATATACAGATAAACTGAATATACCATTAAAAGCCTGATTAGATTCATCAAAAATGCCAAGTTACGTATATACTTTTCTTAAATTATCAAAGTGTTTTTCAATCTCAAAAAAATATAACGTTTTAAAACAGATTAACAGAGTTCTTGGTAATTTTCATGGTGTATTGTACAGGTCACAAGCATTTTGATCATGGAGAAATATAGATAATTTCTAATAGGCTGAAGCCCATCTATCAACCCCAAGTTGACACCTCTATAACAAGGAAACCTCTTAAAAAGGACACAACGTGATTTCATAAAAATCTTCCTATAATTTCTATCTTTCTAACTAAATGAGAGAAAGTACTCCAATAACAGTATAAGATGGCAATTGGATGAAAAAAATTAGAATACATTATGCAGTGTTTTAAATAAGGGATTTTTACTTGATCAGACATTTTTATAAACCATCACGACGAAAAAAATACGGCTTTCCAGGCCCTCTAAAATGGCTATTTGAGCTATGGCTATTAAGTTTTTCCTATGAACTTAAGAAAAATATTATACTGATAAGCTAACTTTGAATAATGGAATTTAAAAGATAACCTGCATATGAGTATATTTACAATTTTTTCCTGGATTAATTACACCTTGTTTTTGGTTATCAGTTGTCTTGCAATTTAAAAGTTAGAAAAATATCTGATGAAAAACAATTTTAATGTTTTATAATATTTTTCTTTTCTCAATTATTTACTTTGTTTATAATATTAGAAATTAAATTAGGAGAGATTCATAGCTTTTGCTATGATTATTACTTCTTGCTTGCTTTCTATATGACTTTAGCATTAAAATGACAAAGTTTTGAGACATTTATAAATGTTTTATTCATTTATTTGCTTCTTTTAGGACTTCATATTTTCAAGCCAACAGCTTCACAGTTTTTTTTTTGTTTCTTTCTTGTCTCTTTGTATTGTGTACGACTATAGAATTCAAATCAATAAAGTTTCAAGAATTTTTAATGATTATTTCTTGTCTCTTTGCTTCGTTCATGACCTTAAAAATTTCAATCAGCTATTTTGATTTTGATCAGCTATTTTGATCAAAAATTCCAAGTAATGGCTATTTTGACATTTTGTTTCTTGCTTTTCCCTTTGTTTGTGACTTTAACATTTAAAAGTCTTTTTCTGCTTATCGCAAATGAAAAATATTTAGTTTCTTCTTTATTACGAAATATTTTATATCAAAACTCAAATTTCTTGCAATGAAATGTTTTTATCACTAAGTTTATTTTTTGTTGTACGATAATTTTGTTTAACTGTATATGTAATTTTAAGTTAAGAAATTTTCTTGAAATAATTCATCACCTTGTACATATATGTATGCAGTCAAAAGATGTGTGTAATCTGATGTCTTATGTTACCTTCAAAATAAAATAACTTTGTCTGTCATTTAACAATGAATGAGGTTACGAATAAAAATGAGATGAGTTTTATGAATAAGATATTAGTCTCCCTGTTGAGAAGAGATTTTGCAAAAAGAAATTTATTGAAAAAAAAATATGTCTTTAACATTTTGTTTCTATAGCAGCTTATAGAAAAATGAATTTTAAGAGGATCAAGTTGATTGGCACTTTGCTTCACTTTTGTATTTGAATGATTGGCAGCATATAAAATTTGATCCGAAAAATCCGACTGCCAGTGCCTTTTATTTCAAACATGTACATTGCATACTTACAAATCTATGAAATTTGTTCTTACTATGTACCATGGTGACAACCAAATAATGATTCTTCAAGTATATCTTCTTTTATGCATTATTTTCGCTAATGATCAAAATTAAATGAACAAAATATTGCAGAATTTTGGAAGAAAATATGCCTTCTTTATACTTAGAAATATGACAATCCATCTAAAGACCTTTTAGATAGGTAGTCTTCTAATAACAATAGATAATTGCATGATTTCTACACCAATAATAAGGGGCCCTAATATCAGAGAAGTTTTCTTTAAGATGCAGACGTTTTAGCAGCAGTCTAGCATTTTTTAAGAGAAAAAGAATTGAATCTTGACAAAATTGCAATAAGACTTATTTTGTACAATGGTCATTTATTATGAGAGTAGACCAACAGAAAAAAAGTCAGACAAAATGCAACTGATAGAGTGTATATTTTAGGCCCTTCTTTTATCAAACATAAACTCTTACATGTAGTAGCTTAAACAGTTCCTTTGTTAAAGTTTTTATCAACATACCAAATTCTTATGAGAAACAGACAATAAAAAACTGATGATGCCAATAAGCTAAGGAACCAACCAAAACTAAAAAGAAACAACTAATAGCTATTAAACAAAACACCTATAAAGAACTGAAATAATTGGTTTCATTAAGTAATTACACATAATGTTATTGGAGACGGATGGAAGTATCAATGCTTCGACGCCTCGCATTAGACCATTGTTTCAGGGGTCATAAACTTGAAAAGGCTAGCCTACGTTCTTACCAACATTTTCAGACTTTCACTAAGCTTAACAGATTTTAGATAAGGGAGGACCATGAATCTCTAACATAACTTAAATTGATCCTATATTTCCATGGCTTGAGTATTTTTTCAGTAAAGACTTTAAAATACAGGGCTCTTTCCTTTTAAACCTATTCATCCTATGGTAGAAATTTCACAAAAACATATATCATTGATTGGCAAAACTGCTGTTCAAGTTAGAATGATCCTTAGAATGGATCTACTATAACAATAATCTTTCATTATAGTGAATAATGAAAGTCAGATCACTCTACAAAGAGCAATAATGGGAATAAACTGAAACGCAGTTTATTAGTATTCACACAGTGATAATTATCAAAAACTTGAAAACAGTGTTCAAAAAAATAAAAAATAGAGGCAAGCACTTTCTGCAAAAATTCATACGTGGCAACTTTGTAAACTCAACATTCTCCAAACGAAATAAGAAAAATTCACATAACACCTTAGATTACATTCAATTGACTTCTGGTATAGTAAAAGTTAGTATAGTAAAAGTTATTGCATGATAAAACAAAGAATTTCCAAAAACTTTAAAATCGCATAGCAATTTATTATTTGACATTTAAATAAGAAATAAAAGATAACATCTTAAAGGGGTTGCAACATGAAAATATTAGTTGGGTGAGAAAGAATGCTGAACAGCTCGTTTTACTTCATCTCAATTTGACCTTTTGTTCTCGAGATTCTTGAGCTTAAAGATTTGTCACTTACAGAATTTTACCAACATGTTTGGGAATTTGTAATGTCATCTAGTGTATAGAAGAATCGCCCTGATCTTTAAATTTTAAATATCTCAAGTTATAATAGTGCTATGAAATTAAAAACTTTCATATAGATAATAAATGTGTATTATACCTCTTCTGCTATAAATTTTTTGATAAATAAGCTTTGGGTCACTAGCTCCAGGCCCCTTTTGAAAGCATTTTTTAAAATTATTTTTTATTTTTAATGTTCTTCGAAAGATTTGGAACTCAAAGAAAGAAGCCATTTGTTGAAAAAAAGCTTTGTTGAGTAGCCGGACCCTAAAACTAAAAAGGGCCTAGAACTAGTGTAGAAGATATTATTTTTCAAAACATTATTTGTAATTGAGTTTTCCTTAATGTGTACCACTTGTGTATAAATTCTCATGTATGGAATTATATTACAACCTAGGATAATCAACATTCTAGATTGGGGCAATTTTTCTATTTACTAGATGACATCACAAATTCTTCAACTATTTAGGGAAATTCCCTAAATAGTTGAAATTCCCTATTGGTTGTACGAATGAGACAAGAAACATTTTCAACATGAGAAATAATATCCAAAACAAAATGACAATAAGATGATAAACAAAAAATATATTACAGAACTCACAGAAACATATTAAGAGATAATTAGATAATTTTAGAGTAAGCTTTTGTTTAGCTTTTAAAATTAATATTTCAAAATTTTGTTGGCGACTGTAATTTTGAAAAAAAATTTTCTTTTTATTAGGCACCAAATGCTTGCTAACTACATGATAATATAACATACTATGCGTATTTTATTACTTATGAATGAAACAAGAACATAATGAAAAAAGGATCAAGGATAAAATCCAGAATATGTCAAACAAAAAATTAAGAAAAAGAAATAAAAAATGATAAATCTGCACTACCAAACTATGGAATAAATAAAAAACAACATTTTTCATCAACATAAAATTTCGCATTTTAAAAACAATGAACTTATATAAACTGCATTAAACCTATCACTCTCAATCTCCAATATATCAAGATAACAATCATTATGTATAGAAGTACTGTAGTGAACATACTATACACATACATGATATACTTGTATACCTCCATCTAAAGTTGATCTCCTGAAATAACATCTTGAGGATAGAAAGAACTGAGGATTTTTTCACTCAGATGCGTCCTTTAAATTCGAAGGGTAGCATTCTGGCCATTCATCATAAGTATTCTTAAAAGCAATGTAGATCAAAACATTGCCACAATTTTATATATTCTTTCCTGACGCTTCCGAGAAAGAATTTGTTTTTCTTTGTGTTACAAACACATTAGGTACACTCATGACTCGCACAATTTTCTAAAGAATTAATCTTGCTCAAAACAAATTAAGGTTTCAAATCTATAACAAAACGTTTTGACTTTTTTGAGCCTCAAAAAAATTTCAAATCAGATCAGAGTTTTGATTTTAGCAGTAACAAATATCAAATACAGAACTGTTTAAATATTCTCAATTGAAATTAATTGCTCTTCAATAAATAAGAAGAAAATCAGACAGATAATCGGAAGTGAAAAGGAAAAGTATTGATGTAACAAATTCTTCCAGCTATCAAAATATTTATTTTCAATAATCCCTAAAGTAAGTAAGTAAGTCAGCAATTTATTTTAAATTGGCCAAATTACAAGTGTAATATCTGCAGAAAAAAAGTAAATAATTACAAATGTAGACATAGCTTTGTACTAATTAAAGCCGATTGTAACTATTGGTAACTATTACTTACTTGAATTAGTGTGTTTTTGATTGAAAACTTACTTGGGTGTTTTTGATAAATACACTTCCACTACACATAGAAATCCAGTAAGAAATCTGGAAATATTTCCAATCAACTTGAAAGACATTAAAATCCTCGAAATCTTTAAAATGCTCACGACACTTATCAGGCCATTCATCGGATTTTCCTTTGAAACCAATCCAAATATTGAACCCATTGAAAAATTTCAGAATTTCAGAAACACAACTACTTTGGTCATACAAATCACTAACACAAAAAGAAAAATGAAACGTGAAAAACAAAAAACTTAACAATTATTTTATCCCTTTTTCAGTTGATGGAGAATTATTGAGCAGGTGCTATTTATTGAACAAGTAAGACAAAAAGAACTGTATTTTCTACAAGACTATTTGCCAACTCAGAGCATAAAACTTGCCATAACATTATACTATGGTTATACATGTGCAACATCACAAAGAATTACTTATGGCAAATGAAACTTATGAGGTAAAGTAAATTTGGGACATATTATAAATTTCAAAATAGTGCAGTCTTTTTGATTCCATAAAAAGATTGTTTTAAGTTACGATGAACTCTTCATTTTGAACTAAAGTTGCTTTAAGTATGACACAACCTTTAATCATATATAATAAAATCAAGAGCTCTTTCCTCTGCAGTATTGAAAAACAAATGCAGATATTTAAAATTATCTAAGATATAATTGAAGCTTCTTACATTCATCACCAAAACATCAAATCAACTGTAGTAAGTTGGTGGGAAAAGGATTGAAATAACAAAATTATTCCGTTATTCTAAACGCCTCTTGTCGAACCCCGTTTCGTAACCCCTACTGATTTGAATTTGGGTTATATGTTAAGGACAGTTTTCTTGCATAATTTTCATAAAAAGTTTCCTCTTTCTAATAAACTATTTCAAACTTTGAAGTTGATATAACAACACCAATAGAAAAATTTAAATATTTTGAACATCAGGTAAAACCCATTTGATTAATGACTTTTGCTCACTGTATAAAACCATTAATATTCAACTTGAATTTAGCCTTAACTAAGGGTCATTATCACAAGCTTCAGAAATATATACATATTCTGGTTGTTTATAAAACCATGCCATTCTTATATTTAGAAAAGAAGTGTAATATTAACAGAAATCAAATAAGAAATATCAAGAAACCATGACAGTTGAAAACATCATGTAAAAATAGATCTTTTAAAAATCTATCAAACCTAATAAACTTTCAATGATGTTTTGAAACTAGCTATAGGCCATGATTTTGCTTGTGCAATATGGCAAAAATTTTTTTAGTTCTGCTATTTTCCTTCTATGTCTTCATGAACTTTTAGGCTAGTGAAACTAACTGTCAAATTAGTCAAGTGGCAATGTGTCAAGTTCAACTCAAATAGATAACCTAGCACAAAATGGTAGCATCAAAATGGTGATACTCAAAATATTATCAAGGTATTTGATCTTGTCCAACTCTAACATTAATTTCAAGGCAATGAAAATCTTTAAATATAACACCCATCATGTACTGTATAAAGCAATGTGAAAAGATGGCCTAACGATAAAAAACCGTTGAGAAAATAAAGTTACAAAAAAACAACAACATTTTAACTTTATACAACTGACTGCTAAAGTGTTAATCATATCGCAAATTCAAGAGCTCTTTTCTTGACATTCCAAATATCAAAAGCTGACGTTTTAAAAGCCTATATTCAAACTTTCTTATATTCATCCCCAATAGCGGAAATGGGCTGTCAAAACTTGGTGGAAAAAGCATTGAAATAACTAAATTATTAAATTTTTCTGAAAACTTCTCTTCAATAACACCAATCATTAACGATTGCTCACTAGAATTAGTGTCACATTTGACTGACAGTTTTCTCGCATGAGTTTTTATAAAAAATTTTCCCTTCCCAATAAAAATCTCTAATCTTTAAAGTAGATATAACAACGCCGACAGAAAAATTTAAAATATTTTATCATCTGGTAAAAGGGCTGACAAAATGTTCTTCACATTTTTAATTTTGGTGTTCATTAACATTTTGTAGTATTCTGATGAGTTTTCACTTTCATTCAAACATAATGACGGATATATCAAATAACCTTGAAAAGCTTGTATTGATTCTGATGAAACAAATTCCAACTTATTTTTCTTTATCATTTCAAAGTTTAATGATAAT
>JANSTP010159669.1:0-12233 GCA_025330745.1 Cladonema radiatum | reverse complement strand
CAGCGATCTGGGACTGCGTTAGCAGGCCAATACGACGCTTCAGCGTCGTGCGACGCTGCGTGCAGCTAGTATATATTCATCATAGAGTGTACCACCCTCTCTCTGTGTCTCACAATATCGTGACATGTTTTTATCGTAGAGTGGATCACGGTTTTCTTGTCTCGCGACATTGACAACATGTCACATAACAGACTTTACATCAAGGTTTCACAATGTGATTCTTAGGATATGTACCCCTACCCCTATGTCGAAGCTATGCGCTCATAGGATAGAAGGCTTTCGTTATAGAACGCCTGCGCCCACATTTGGTTCTGCAGACATTGAAACGGTGCCCTATTAGGCGTAACAGGGGGTGCTTGATGAATCTTCTCATCATGTCAAATAATTTTACATATTTATATTTAGAAGGAATATAAGACCTGTTTTGGAGAATGAGAATTAATATATGTACACAGGGTCATCGGAAGGTTTTCAATATCGAGGGGGCAAAATATAACAAGGGCACATATTTTAAGATGGAGTTTTTTACATCTATTATGCTGAATGTATGAATTATATATACAAAGAGTAAGTTATAGCAAAGCTATCGGTAAATTTTGCCATAAAATATTTCTCCGAAACTTGGCTTTCCGTAAATTCTAAATATCTTATTTACCACCAGAATTTAAAAATATACTTCTACTAAAGAGGTTAGGAAACAAAAGGACTAATATCTTATTAGTAAGACCCATGATGTAATTTCACGATTTTTGAGGACAGTAATTGCCAAAGCAATTATTGTTTTTGATATTCGTTATCTGATTTTTGAATAGGGTATTTTTAACAAATCAATATACATAGGCAGCACGATTTTGGCGGTAATCGGTAAGCCTTGACCTATTGAGTAAACTAAATCCGGAACAAATTTAGAAGCAGCCAGAAAGAACGAACACATCCCCCTGTAAGTTTTTCACGATGACTTTCGAACGAAAAAGAGTTACCCTATGATATTTTTTAAGTTTTCAAAATTTAGCATAATTTTATGGGGACCAGAATCATGCCGTTTTTTGAATGATTTTGGATGAAACTTTTGTATGGTATTGGCTATTCATATGACGAAAACATTTGTATTTCCATAGAAAATAGGGATGGGGGCGGGATTTTGCTGCATCGAATGCCGTGCGTGGCTTGCGTGCCTTGTGTGCCTTATGTGTCCTACGCAGTAAACAGAGGACGTCATGTGTTTACTGGGTACATGTCTGTCGTGCCCTTTTGTGCCCCGCGTACCCTACTTAAGTGCCCTAATTTTCATCTCAATCACATTATTACGTAAAATGAACCGATAATCGTTCAGGTATATAAATAAATACAGCTTTAAACAGGTTTTAACCCTATTCCAGATTCGGGGTTCCCCCCTCCTTGTAGTTTTTCCGAGATTACTCTAAGACTAAAAGAGCTGTTACCATAAAACTTTGTTACTTTGTATAAAATTTTGTCGACCTCTTGGTCAAAAAACCATGATGTCATCAAAATTTGATGACGTCATTGGTCAAATTTGGTACCAAAGTGTTCAGAATAAGTTGGTCTACAACTGTACAAAGTTTTATTACTTTATCGTTTGTGGTTCTCAAGATATCGAGTGGGGAAGAATCCTCCCCCCCAGCGTTAATTCATCAATAAAAGCCCAGCGTGAATGATCGACTATCAAAGCATCAAACCACCGACCATCTCTAACCATAAAACAACCGAACCTCTGTGTCTTCGAGATAGTGAGACCCTACCATAACCAAAAAAACTTCGTATTAATCTCAACAACTTTAATAAGAAGTGCCAACAATTGTTTATAAAGGACACGAAAAACGATAGAAATTTATTTCACTATCAAACTAGGTTAACGAGGCACCTGTTACCTAAGGTGCTGATTACATGATCCCGGTAAGCCGGGATGAAATTTCGTCTCGGTTTAGTGGGACGTTTTTCACCCCTGTATTATTTGAGATTATTTTCATCCCGGTTTACCGAGGTGAAAAATTTAATGACTTTTTAAGTGATTAGTATGATCATTAAGTTTTTGTTTTTAACTTAAATTGCAATAAAAGACATTTATTTTCATCCCGGGTAACCGAGATGAAGTGATTATATGAGAAATTTTCATCCCACCTAACCGAGATCCCGGGTGATTCATACTGAGACCTCGGCATACCGGGATGAATTTTTTCCATATAATCGCAATTAATTTTTAAGTGAGATTTAGCATTTTGCCGAGAGACTCGGTTAGCCGAGATGAAACTTTATCCCTGCTAACCGGGATCATGTAATCAGGGCCTTAGAGATACTAATTCAAAATCAATGTTGCGATATATAGAATTAAATATTTCCTAATTGTATTGTTTCCCAGTGCTGTTAGAGAATTTTTGCAGCCTTAATGGGAAATTTTTGATAACGCTTAGGTTAACGTTTAACGAGGTTTAACAAAGCAAATTTACTTTGAAACTGAATAAAAATTATAAATGTTTGATTAATGATGAAACTTTGAACAAGCAATTTCATGTCAATTCATTAAAGACAATACATATTTGTCAAAATCATTGACAAATTTCTAGTGTGGAAATGGGTTGTCGCCGTGTACTGGTTAGTGCCGTTGGCTCTGACCAGAGCGCCCCGGATTCGATTCCCGTCAAGACATGGCAAGTTCATATGAACTTCTGGCCTAAGGCGTTAAACCAATACAATCAAATAAAAAAGAAAAAAGAAATGCGCACTCAGGAAATACTCCTACCGATTGCAGAATAATGACGTATTTTCTTAACGACATCGTGTAGTAGATTTAATTACCTTATATATTTTATGTACTAATACTGGTGCTCAGTTATAGTCCCAATTCAAGATCCATGGCTCCACCCATTAAATGGGAATCCATCCATTAAATTTATCCATTTACCCATCCATTTATCCATCCATTGAGGACCTATCCATTAACTGAGATCAAAAATTGCTAACATCAACTAATTCAAATTTCCTCCTATACTCCACTCCTATTTTTTTCAGAAATTGGAAAATATTTCGATCTGACAAAATTTTGTTTCGATACTACTTTGCTAATTGTTGCAAACTTTGCATCCTTTTAATTTATTTTTGTACCTGCAGAGCCCCCTGACGTGGTCCACTTGGAGGAGCGGCCCTGAGTTTGGACACAAGTGAAAGAGCATAAGTTCTAGTTTCCAGCGATAGCGCAAGCAAGGTCTAGCAGTCTTTACTTGTGGAGCTAGAAGCGCTTAAAGTTTCAAGTTTACTTGTCAGAAACAGGTGCAGTGGCGGCGTGGCGAAATTTTCCCAGGGAGAGCAAAGACCTTTTTTGCACCCCCTCGACTCGCAGCACCCATAGTAAGTTGTTGGTGTTATACGCCTATGGCCATAGCTTGAACCTCCCCCTTCATAATGAGGGAGTATACAACTCTTCCGAAAATGGGCCAAAAGGGGAGGAAGGAAATTTTTGCTAGAAAAGTGGGCTATCATTGAAAAGAGGGAGCTTGATTTCAAAAGGGGGTACAAAGATATTCATTCACTGATCTTTCACAGAGAAACGAAAAATCATAGCAATATTTTTGATATCTCTTAATATCTTCTTTTATGTGTACTGTTAACAATATAAGCACTTTTTTATGCCTTAATGTTGGCGAAAAAACACTAGGACGCTAATGTAAAACTAAAAAGTAAGCGAGTTCTGTCCCTGAAAATGCCGTTAAAGGCGGGGGTTATGCGAAAAATTTGAATAGGGGGGGGGGCATATAACAAAAGGGGGGTTGCGTTTAAAAAAGGGGGGTATATACCCCTCTTCAAGCTATGATTGCGTTATCTTCTGCAGAGTTCACAACACATATTTTAAAGATGGGTACGTAGCAACTTAGAACAACTGCCAAAATTTTTCAAGAGAATCGTTTGAATGGCCAGCAAACAGAATTGAAATTGAAATAAATTCAAGTTCTGAACGGGCTATTACACAGCGAGAAAGCATTTATTTTTTTAGACTAGATTTTAGTCCCTTGCGGTGCGTTATGGATATATGGAAAAAATAGACGAACGGACAATGTTGGACAAGGTTTTTTCGTAACATACTCGCCTCTATAATAGCTTTAGAAACAACCTGAGGCAACTCTAAGTTTTTTACAGAAATAATGCGCTAGTCGTTAACAACAGGCCAGGCCTTTTATTTCGATTTGAACTGGGAGTTCCATGATTTGAACAATACCAAAATCCTAAGGCAACAATGACTAAGCTTTTTTGGAAGCTTTTGCCAAGAAGTTGTTGTTGTTGATAGGGGATAAGGTGTATCATAATCTCACCATGAACATTTATTAGTAACTACAGTCAGTGGTAAAAGTTATGTCCTACAAATACGGCAAAATTAAGAAAACTTTGACAAAAAATCGCCAAAGCCAACATTGGAGATAGGGGAAAGGGTATGAGTTGAAGATGAAGGGTATGAAAGGTTAAGACCCATGTTAAAGATTTTGTCCTGCCTTAATATATTTTGCTTGTAGAATACTTTGAAATTCCTGATGCTATAAAAGCCCTTCATTTTTAATGACTAAAAGTACACCAAGTGGAAGAAAAACTGCGATTACAAAAGAGGCCGAAAGTTTAATCTTAATGTTAAGCTCTGCAACCTTTCTTTCTGGCGAGGGGAAGCTATTTTGGGGAATATTTCGGTTATGACTTGTTAATTTTCATGAACCATCAACCAAACTGTCAAAGAAAGATTTTATAAATCTATCCAGCACTGACAAAGCCGATTTAGAACTACTTCAATATGAAAATTACTTTCTATAAGTTATTATTTCTAAACAAATAGTATTTTTGTTATATTTTTGTCAAGGCGCCCCAACGGAAGATTGGCACCCCCTTAGTTTAGCTCCCGGGGGGGGGGGAGGTATTGCCCCCCTGGCCACGCCGCCACTAAACAGTTGACTTTTCAGGCCAAACTTCGATCGAAAAGGGTTAAAAGATAAGAAACGTCAAAAGAGTTTCTTCTAATTTTCACGAAATGGTTGAGAAACTTTCGGAATTAGCCCCTGGCTTAGCATGTTACTTTAAAAATAGATGCATTGTTAACTATTTTACACAGTGGAATTATGATCAACAGCATAAGCAACTTTATCATTCAGCATAAGTAGTTAATTACTGAATCAATAATCTTCGGCAAAAGTTGCTGCAGTTTATATCAAAGCAAGACACTCAAAGCCAGAAATTTAGTACAGTACGTGGACACGCATATGTAGAAGGCGCGTAAGTGCACTAATATATAAGGGCACGCAAAGCACGTAATTTAGTAGAGCACGCAGGCAGACATGTGTGGAGGGCACGTAAGCACACAAACATATAAGGGCACAATCATGAAGTGCACGAAAACACTCAAAAAAGCGGAACACGCAAAGCACACAATACGCAAGGTACTACACCACTCAGCACATTAGCACGTAAATACACAGAAACATGCGACACGGAAGCACGTAAGGCCTGCTAGCACGTAAGCACGCAAGCACGCGAGGCACGTAACACACGCACTTTAGCAGACTCTTAAAAAAACCACAAAAGGTATACTTTTGTCTGGGAATAAAGTTTTCTCAGTTTTCTGATATACTCCATATTGCACCATGGACGTGTAAACAAGTTTATTCGCCTATGATTGCACCAAGTAAATGTTGAATATAGGCTCTTAAAAAGTGAATTCGAGTGCATAATTCTTATAGTGATGACGTCATCACGTTGCCGGCAAGGTTGGGAAAAACTAGTTTTCAGGGATTTTTAGGCAAAATTGAGCCCAGCATTAAAATTAGGCCAATTTGTAGTAATTATAACATCAATATACTAGAATTAATGAAATAATACCATTTATATCAGTTCAATTGCATAAAAATTCTTTAAAAAAAAATTTATTTATTTATTGTTTTTTGTTTCTCTCTCTCTCTCTCTTTTTTTTTTTTCTTTAAATTGTGAAATACCAAACAGTATAACAAGCTAGTAACAAAAAAAATTACAAAATGATGTCTTAAATTGACGATAAGGACTAAAATACGCCATTAACTTTTAAGCACACTATAGTTAAACCTGACGCCTTCATCATCAAATGATTAAAACCCGTAAAAACGACAAAGAGGCTTTACCGGGCCTGACTGTCGCCAAGGCAAACACATTATGATGATGATGCATAAAAGTGTGAGAAAAACTGATTTTTGTCCCTAGAAACTGCAAAATTTCGGTTACCAAAGCTGGAAAAGAACACAGTTGCTATGGCAACGAGGAGACGTACTTGGGCATGATTTTTTTTCCAAAATGTGTGTTTGTAAATTTTATGAAAAGTAACCAAGTATTAGGCAAAACGTCATAAAAGTTCAGAAGTTAAGAAACAAAAATCATTTAATTTTGACTAAACCATACTGCAGAAAAATAGGCACTTCTTAGGCTCCTAAAGGAGAATGGAGCTGAAACGTGGCCTAAACTGTTTGTAAATAAACTTTATTGAAAGTCTAAAAGATATATATTTTTTTTAATTCAGTGAAAAAAAAATCAGCAAAACAATTATTATTCAACTCCTATTGAAATATTTTTTCAAAATTCTGCAAACACGACAAAAAATATCTTCAATCCTTCAATGCATTTGAATTTACTTGAGTACGCCTTGATTTGAATCAATGTCAGTTGCGCAGAGGCTAGGCTAAATAGGTAGAAAAATGCCTTAGCTGAGTCGAATTGAGGCGAGACTAGGGCTACACGCTTTTTTTATAAGCATAAATTCTATAAGAATATTCAGGATGAAATTGGGCAAAAAATTAAGAATATGCTAAGAATATGCTCATCTTAGCACTTGGTTAAAAAAGTTAAGAAAACTGTATTTAAGAATGGTTTATGCGCTAAAATTGTACCTCATTCCCATTATCTATCAAATATTAAGTCTTTCTATATCCTCTTTTAGGTCCAGTTCACGCTTTACTAACATTACAAAATCTTACGGATATTATTAGGCCGGTAACGGTGTTAAGAATGAGTTAAGAATCAAATAATGAAGCTGTTTCCCAATATTACCGCTGACCGAACAATGACCGAATTGACCGCTGACCGAAAAACGTAAATCTGCGGAAAATCTAAATATAGAGTCTAAATAGAGGCAAGCCCTTGGCAGAAACGTTTTTCATGAAATGATCTCATTACGAATAATCTTTGATTTTTTAAAATAAATAGTTTGTCTGAATTGATTTCACTTCATTATGAATGAAGTTGAAAAAAGTCATACTGAGTTTATATGCAGTTGTTTGAAAATTAAAAATTATTGAACATTATTAAAATTATTCTGCTTCTACATACATCCATGAACACATCCAGACGTTTCTCTCGACGGGGCGTGAAGAAGCTTTTTCAGCAGTATTGTATGTTCTACTTGAGAGAGCAACTTTCTCTACAAAAGTGAGCAATTCATCTTTTTTTTTCCTAAATATGTAGGGGTGTAAATTTTTCTTTATTTGGGTAAAAATTATTTTTGCTCCTCGGTACTTTCTTTCTCGTCTTCGAACAAGCTTTCCCATTTTACTACATAATATAAAAACCATTTTGGAATCCATAACTCATGTTGCAATTTTTGCGTGGACCAAATTAGACTTTGGTAAAATTAGAACTATGTATGAACTTTTTTCTAAGGCAAGATAATTTTTACCATTACATCACCATTAACAAGATTTAAAAAGGTCGGATCGTGCGATAGACTGCAAAACTATTTTCACTAACTTTGCTGTCCGAATTGAAACCCCTTTTGGTTTTATGTTTTAGAAATTACGTTGAAATCATTAGAACATGATGAAAACGTACAACTTCTTTGAGAAAGACCAAGCCGAACCCCACTACTCCTGGATTGTGAAACATGTTGACTTTATCTGTAACGGTCAGTACATTTTAGTAATTGGTGCGTCCATGCGCATTCAAGATTCTTTGGACGGTAGGCCATGTTGTTCCTATCCACTATCTTGCTGGAGAGTTAAAATATATAACGACAAGGATGAGATTAACAGCGTGCAATTGATGTTCAGTGATGTTGTTCGATTTTTGGTAATGCGTGAGAAGAATTCCTTTGTTTTTATCGATGACATTTCTTATGACGTGTTCCAACTGCATCTTTTCAAAGTATGTCCGAGAAGTAAATGCATTAGTTTTGAGAGAAAACTGAAAATTAATTATAATAAAATAGATTGAAGTTTCTATCTAGTCGGCGATATAATTTCTGAAAAAAATTCATTAGTGATGACGGTAGGCGGAAAGGATGAGTTTTGTTTTGTCATTATTGATATCAGATCTTTCAAGATTGATCACGTTGTTTATGCGGGTTGGAATTTTGATAGAGAATGGAGCATACAGAGTGTCGAATCATTTATTCTAGTAAATGATAAGTCAATATATTTCACACTGGACGAAGGCTATCAGCAGTGTTGTGGTATATATATGATAGACATATATACAAAAGCTTCAAAAAAGCTAGAATTGCCTTTGCTGTCTAATGATGTTGATGATTTTTTTAATTATACATATCTAAGAAAGTTCTCTTTAAGTGACTCATCGGATCATATTTTTACTCTAACAAAATCGTCAAGTGTAATTTGCGACGTGAACAGAAATAGAGTGATCGATTTAAAGAAGCTTTTAGGAGTTTCTTCATTTGATATCACATCACCATCAACATTGAAGTACAAATCATTTAACATCAAACGTGACAGTCTAGAAATATGCCCGTACAACAAGCGCTTTTATTTTTGTGTTTCAGACAAAATTATAAAATACAACCCATTCAATGGAACAGTCGAGCAGTCGGTCGATTTACCTAAAAAAGCTTGGATTGTTAGTCTGAATTTTTTTGGCACGGATTCTATTTTAAAATTTCACGAAAACGAAGATAACATTTTTACAAAATATTCAATATTTTGTGCAGACACGAGTTTGAAAGAAAATTGTCGAATGATATTGTTCAAAAATTTTCGAATTGAGGAGTTGAAAGGCATCTCCAAAAAACATGGTCGATATATTCGGAAACTAATTTTTGATGAGTAATTAATCAAGAACCCTTGTTACCATGTAGTTCGCCTTGCTTATTTTTTAACGGAATTAGAACTTACACAGATTTTTAAACAGGACTAGAGGATTGTAAATTTTAAACATCTAATATGTTTGGTTTTTAAAGGTACATTCCCGACGAAAATTTTATAGATTATTCAATAGAAAAATGAATTTTGTTTTTACTCTGAAAATTTCGTGTAAAAACGCGCACTATGTGCCGAGATATGATAATTTGATTTTTCAAAAAAAAGGAAGAAAAAACAAAGAAAGTTCACTCATTCACAAATGTAAACAAACAAAAAAGGCCCATTTTTTCACGACTTTGAAAGTCCATAGCTCTACAACCCAGATGGAGTTTTCATGCGACGTTTTCATGGATTGCCCAAAATCCAAAACTCTTTCGAATTATGCAATAAAATTTTCGGCGGGAATGTACCTTTAAGACTTGCTTTAACGTGTTACCTGGCAACAATATGAAGAAATTATGTTCCTCTTCAATCTTCCAATCACCACCAATTTTCTTTACATCATAGGGTATTGGCAAGGAGTTTCTATGTCCTCTTATAGCAAGTTGGTAGCAGCACTTATGACCGATGTTTGTTAAAACTTTCTGTTTTCTTTCGATTTTTTAATTTTGTTCAACGTTGTGATGACAATGAAAATATAAGACATACATCTTTGGTTTAATTGCATTTAGTTGACAGTAAACCACGGCTTGAAAATACAGGGGTGCACCGTGAGAGGGAGGGTTCCTTGGGTGTGAGCGATTCCCCTCCCATTTTCATACTTGTGCCCTTCTCTAACCAGTTATGAATTAATTTTCTAACCATAATAACCTACGGCAGCCTACAAATAAGCTAGTCTGATGTTATTCAAATTTAAGTATCTATTGGTTATTTCTCACAGTTTTTGTAATTGTTTTTAAGTTTAGGAGGTTTTTAAATGGTTCTTTTTTGCAGGAAAAGTTTAAATTTAGAGTCGATTTTAAGCAATCTATAGCACTTAAATTTCAAAATGTTTCTTTCCCCTCAGCCCCTATCATGGTGGAGCCTCCTTAGATAGTAGGAAACATTAAGATTCAAGATTCGACCCCCTTTTTTTCACGGTACGCCCCTGTAATGAGTTGAAAATCCTGAAAATAGAGTTTTTCGGTTTTTACTATTTTTAGGGGTCTTATTATATTATCTTACATGCATCTTGTTTTTTATATACTCATGTTATATTAATTAATGTTTGCTGTTTGTTTCTAGCATTTTTTTTATGAAAAGAAAAATTGACACACATATTTAGTGTTCATTTCCCTATATTTTCGAATTCGGGGATTAGTGTAAACCCTTCAGACTAGAGGATGTGGCGTATATTCAGTTTTTTGTTTTTAGCTCTCAAGATAATGTGGCTAAAGCCAAGATTCTTAACCCTTTTTAAACAAAAAGTTACCGTCAACTATTTTAAAAAGTTTATTTCGAGGATCATTTCAGACATGTAAAACTAGACAACAAAATGTAGCAATTTGTTGAAGGTACTTACATTTGAATTTTTTAGGATTTTGTCCAATTTTGACACACCAACTGCACCAACTATACAATGAATTGATGGCATCATCACTTACAGATGACGTCACACAACGATTTTGAAATAATTTTGTTCCTAATTTGCTCCAACAGATTATTTCAAAAAGCGGAGTAATTAGAGGCTGTACAGTCATTTCTTAGATCATTGGAAAGTTCGAAACTTTGATAAGTTAGTCTTTGTCTCCATATTTGTTAAGCAACTCAGAAGCAACCTTGGAGTCTAAAATTTCAAAAAATAAAAGCAACCCTGCTCCAGCTTCTTATAAAAAAAGTATGTGACATAAATGTCATGAAATTCTATTCAACAAAAGATCTTATTAAAATGAACTGGGAAAGTTTATTGATATTCTGGCAGTGAGAAAACAAGCCAAAATTTTACTCATCATGAGACTTTTGATACTATATGGTCCCAGTGTAAATAAACAGATTATGTATGGTTTTTAAAGTCAGAGGTGTAATCTAGAGGGCATTTCAATATCCTCGGCTTGTGTCTGACGTTTTTACCATCTTTAAACACAGAAGCACTTCTTAAAATGGCTAGAGCTACACAATCATGGACAAAATATTCCAGGCACTTCAACGTTTCTCTCTGTACAATTTGACACAAACACAAGTTATTGAAATGAGCTTTTGGCGTAGATATGAGCATCAAACATCCTTTTATGGAGGTCGTTGGAAATCAAATTTTTGTTAACAGTTTGCATTTCAAACTACTCATTGTCACAATATACCTTTATGTCAGCCATGGGTCAGTGTAGAATTTATCTTTTCTTGAGGCTGTGACAGCTACACTGCTTCCTAGGACAATCAGATGTCTTTGTTATATATATCTATCTGAGGTATAATGATTTGGTAACCGCCATAGAGGGCCGATTTCCAAAGAAAATACTAAGAATTCAGACCTCTAAAATCAGAGAAGATGGTACGAGTTTAAAAGTGGGGTGGGGATGGGGGTATGATGGTCTAAACATGTCTGCAAACATGATTGACGGCGAAAAAATTTTGAAATATAAGGGCTTTCAATCATCTTTAAACGGTAATTTAGAGGACAGAATTCAATAATTTTTTCTGAAAAAAGTACATTTTTGAAACGATGTGACAACTATGCGTAATGTAAAGGTCGGGCGAAACGACAAAAACATTTTCTAAAACATTTACAAATTTTGGACATAACTCTCGTTTCGCCGCATGTTTTGTAAGTCAAAACTTTTTGAATGTTTTTTATCACATTTTACGCGATATTTTTGCTGAAAACATTGTAAATGCACCTGGCGAAACATGCATTTTTAACAGAAAGCACAAATGGCTTGATTTTGTTTTTGCTTTGTTTGGCTCGTTTCACCCGGGGCCGTCCCACTTGTCCGACAACTCACAAGTCCGACATCCCACTTATCCGACAAAAATTAAATTCGGACATCTGGCTTCCCCCTTGTCAGACAGACCACTTTATTGACAACCCAGTTATCCGACATTTGAAATTAATGGGAAATAAAACAGTAGTATCAAAACCATAAATCATATACCATGGTTTTTGGAGGTTGTGTATGAACGTTATTAATGTTAATAATATTCAATAAAAGAGTTTTG
>JANSTP010159558.1:0-12235 GCA_025330745.1 Cladonema radiatum | reverse complement strand
GAAAAAAGAAAAAAATCCAAATAAGTAGTAAGAATCTGTCAGCATTAACAAGAAAAGCTTCCATAAAATGAAAAAATCCGTGAGCCGTAATAATAAAATGACTGACGGAATAATAAAGTGCATGACGTAATATTAAAAGAACACGGGAATAAAGCTACAAATGTGACGGTTCACATTCTAATAATAACAATAATAATAATAATAATAATAATAATAATAATAATAAAAAGGATTCTCCAAGATATTTAGCTTTGTACCATATCTTCATAATACATGATTCATAGATGTTATCAAAAATTTTCTTCTCGTCATTTTTACTTTCGATAAGTTCTTATACTCAGGTGGCGAACCAGCTAGAATGACAATTGCTCAAGCTAATGAAGCATTGAATCAAGGCTGGATCCCAAGAAACGACATTTCGAAAGTTGACCCTGTTTCAGCGC
Source organism: Cladonema radiatum (assembly GCA_025330745.1). Taxonomy (NCBI): domain Eukaryota; kingdom Metazoa; phylum Cnidaria; class Hydrozoa; order Anthoathecata; family Cladonematidae; genus Cladonema; species Cladonema radiatum. Next base: position 11,792 of record JANSTP010159558.1, on the reverse strand, counting down.
ATGCCACCGGAAAAATGATCACCTTTCAATCAGGAAAAGGGGGTAAATCAAGCGTTTCAACAATTATTCCGGAAGACTGCGTTCCACCTTTGAAGCGATTGTTACTTTCATCTATTAGAACTAAAGCAGGTGTCTCTCCCAATAATAAATATTTATTCGCAAGCACTAAAACATCACAAAAATACTTGATTGGATGGCAAGCCGTAAATCATGCTTGTAAAAAAGCTGGGGTACAAGAGACAAAAAACCTCACAGCAACCAAACAACGCCATCGAGCCAGCACCTTTTTGCTACAATGGATGTGCCGTTAGCTGAAAGAGAGCTATTTTACCAGCATATGGGACACTCTGCTGATATAAACAAGCAAGTATACCAAGCCCCAGCAGCGCTGATGGAATTAAACAGAGTTAGCAAACATTTGGATGCTATTGATAACGGTAGGATCCCTAAAGTAATTAAACAAACTCAGATTTATTGTTTTTGTATAGCTCTCTGGTAATTAACCTTGATATGTCTGTATAGGTCAATCTTATGTTAACGGAACGGAGTTCATTTTTCAAACAAAAGGCCTTTGTAATTATATTATTTCTAACTTTTAGGGAAATCAGTTTCTAAAGGCTTGATTCAATGATAAATAATATTCAACATAATTTTCTTTATTTGACCCTATTTGAACCTATCTAAACTTGAAACTTTGCACGATCGTAGACCTTTACAAATACTTTTAAAAAAGGAGAGAAAAAAATTGACTAGGGGGTTGCCATATTGATGGCATCATCTCTGATTTTTTTCTGTTTTGCTGATTTTCTTCATTTTGATATTCCTTACTAAAGGCTCTCTTTGGTAACCTTCTGGCATCATTTTTTCTGTCAAATCACAACAACATATATTGGAATTTATCAAAAACAAACAAACTAGTTACTCTTCATCATAATTCGAGTAATGATTGGGTCTGGAACTAGCGTAACTGTAATTTGGCACTTTTGGCCTATTGGAGAAGTCTTGTTTATCTAGACTTTGCATAATAGTACAACAACATAAAACAATTATGTAAATAAAAGAATTAGCCCCAAGTATGCTCCTAATTTCAATTTGTTGAAAAAATGAAAAAAATAAATCTTGAATCCAAAATTGCATTTTTTGCCATGTTATTGCCCATTAAATTCTATTAATAGTTACTGAAAACCTAAACGAAAGTTATCAAAAGAAGTTTGTCAAGGGGAGAGAGGGAGGGACATTATATTTACTGTCAGCCCCAGCATCAAATAGGTTTAAAGTTTCAGTTTATGTTAGGTCTAGTCCTTCTTGATGCGTGATTTTAATTTTTTCCTCAGGTAGAACTAGCTGGTTCTCTGGAGCATGAACTCTCTGCCATTCTGGAATAGGGTCCTGATTGGTGTGTTTCTTTTAATTCTTCTAAGATAATTTTTTTTTAACCGTAGCAATGTTATTTGCTTATCTTTTTGAATAATATGGTAGTGATCTACCTGAATAATCCTCATATTATTTTCTAAGTTTTTTTTCTGAGGATATTTATTGGACTCATCACATCATTTCTACTGCAAAGTCTGTTGATTGCAATAGATTCTATTTCAGATACTTTACTCACTTGTGCTGCATATTTTTAAGTTCAGGATTCAAAATTTTGCAGATTAATTCTAATAAGATGTTTTTTTTTTTTGTTTTTTTTTTTTTTGCTTCATGCTTGATGATATTATCAATTCTTTGAGATTTTATTGGAAGTTCCTGAAGCTCTAAATATTGAAATACTAATATCTTGAGAAACAAAAGACAAATTGAGAATAAACAAAAAGTGGTTCTTGTCATTTTTAACGGTCTTTATTTCAGTGTTGTTTTTTTTTTCAATTTTCACCCTTGATTCTCTTTAAGTAAACCCCAAATAAGTTCACCATTTATACAGTATGTTGATTTTAAATCATTTACTGCTCAATAGTGTTTATTGTGTTATGTTTTTGCCTCAAAAATTTATAATTTGTGAGTATGTCCACTTCCTCTCTATTTTAACTTTTTTTTTAGTCTCTTTTTTAATGTTTTATATCACAACCCTAGCACATTAATTTTCACCCAATTATCACTTATCCTATTTCTTTAGTTGGAAGGGGCAGTGATTGTGACAAAGAACTCACTGATAATAGTAAGTTAACAACTATTTTCACGTAATCTTAAAGATAAACTAAATACTAATTACCCTGTATTAGTTTTTTGTCTTTTCATTATCCTTTCACAATGCACAGGTATTACAGTAGGCTTTGTACAACATTAATAATGGAATAAACAATCCTAAATTCTAAATTTTCATATTCATATACTATAATTTTAAGAGGCTATTAAAGATTGTTACACCAACCCCGTTTTATTCTGAAAGTGACCATGAAAAGAGCACAATACGGGTCGGTGATTGATTTTTAAGGTGGACGGTCAATTTTTCTCCGTCTTTTCAAAAGCCTACTCCTTGTATTATGTAAAACCTTTACATTTTTCATGGTGAATCATTAGATAAAAACCATAAGTTCCAGTTTTTCCTGAAATAAAAATGAATATAGGATCAAATAGATAGAATAAAATCAAAATATGTTCTTTATACAAGGCAAATTCAAAGCCCAATATGGTACATTGACAGTCAAGTAAGATTACTCATTACGATTTTAGATTCAAGTGAACTGTGACTTTTTTTGTTTTGAAAATTCCTAAAAGCATGGGCATTCAGTTTTTGTCATGTTTACATGTTTTAAATTAATATGTCTCTTGAAAAAGTATTGCAAAGTTCAACAAGTTGTCGATTTCAACAATTGTTCAAACGATATAGAATTTGAAATTTTCACCACAAAAGCAAAAAAGACTGGGACGAGTGGGCGAGCTTATTTTTCAAAATCTCCCGCGCAACAATAGAGAGGTTTTCGTTTCTACTTAAAACTTCCTTGGAGTTTCTTATAAAACACTTGCCGTTTTTCACTGCTGTTCCAATGAATCATATCTTCTTTTTTTTAAAGGAAATCGAAATATCTTTTGATTGTCTTAACTAAACTTTAATTAGTTTTCAAACCTTTATTTGTTTACTTATTTATTCATTACCATTATTTTTTTGATAAAGAAAAACTTTCCACACATATATACCTGTTTTGTTACTGAAGTTCTTTTCTAACTGCTATAAAAAACTTTGTATTATCAGTAAAAGTGGGCGTGGGCGTGTAACTGTTTTCTTGTTGAAAAACTATATTTCAAACCTGTTTGACAAAGTTTTTGTTAACTCTCAATAGATTATGGATTGTCGCCTTCATCAATAGCCTCTGAAAAACTATACTTTGATCATTTCTAAGTCCAGTACAATTTTTTGTTGGCAGTGTTTTTATTTCTACTTTGTTCTTTTCTATCATTTTCAAGTCCGACTTTTTATTCAAACATTATTACCTTGTCAATTGGGTGGTAATCATATTCTGCTTGTCGAAAAAACTTATTCATGATATGTAAATTTATTTTTTTAGCTAGTGACAGTAATGAATCTGATGAAGACCAGACTAAAAATGGTAACTTGTTATTTTTGTTATTATCTTCTTTGAGTGTTTTTTCTTTGATTTGGTTTATTTTGGTTTTGTGGTTGGGTTTACAGTATGGTTGCTATGAAAGCAGATGAGCTGCTTTTCTTCAGATACGAAACTGACCTTTACTTTATGATACTCTGAAAAAAATTTTAAATAAAGTTCTATATTTCTTTTAGATGTTATATTTGTTAATTTTGACTTTCTTAGACTCAAATTTAAATGAAGAGAATAACTCCATGTCAGCACAAGAACGTAGATTGTTCCTTTACGTTTTCGTTTTCGTTTTTGGTTAGCCATTCAATGGAGGCTCTATAAAACTTCAAAACAATTTTGTTTTAATCAGGCAAATCAACGGTGTATCTATTTTGATGATAGAATTTCGTATCAGTAATTCTCAGGGTTCTTATACAAAGTGCAGAACTCAATCCTCTATTGAATAATCATTCAGTTCAGTCTTTGATTTTTAAATTTTCTAAGTTTTTAATGAATCAATCATATCTGAAAGTATATATGAGAAACAATTTTTTTTTGGAAAAAATGCTCACAAGGTGCCCACCTGTTACTTTTTGTTTAATAGCCACCTGAGTTTAAGATACTATTGCCTAATACTTTATGACTTTTCCTAAAATTTACCAACAAAACTTTGAAATAGAAATCATGCTCAAATATACCCCATTGTTGTCATAGAAACAGCATTCTCAGGCCTTGGTAACAAAAGTTTAAAAATAAAAGTTGGATGGGATGAGTGGGATTTTGAAAATAGCTGTCAATAATGTTGTTGCACCATGAAATAAACTAAATTAGACATATTGATAACAAAAGTTAAGTTCGAGTTTTTCCAAACCACCATTTTCCAGAAAAATACTGAAGAATACCAAAAAACCAGTTTTTTCGTGACATACCAAGGCAAATAATGACGTCATCACTATAAAAATTATGCAGAAGTATAGAGGAAGGATTGATTTATGTACCAAGTTTTTCGGCATAGGTATTGTGGTTCCTGCTTTAGAAAGAGGGAGGGGGCGCTTTGGGCCCCTTTATGACGTCTTATATTTGAATATACAAAATATCATTGCTTGTATAAGGAGGCGAGTACTTAATAGCTAATTGTACTATGGTTTTAAGTGTTAGTATTGTTCTTTCTACTTTAATTTTGTTTTATTCCATCGTGCCTTTTTAATATTGGATATAGTATATAGATAGAATTGATAAAAAACTTTAAGCAATAGCGATTTTAATTTTTGCACCACTAAATGCACTAAAGAAATAAGAACACCACTCAAATCATACTCTCTTTGTTTCAAAAAGTTATTTTATTATAACTTTTTTAAGCAATATTGGTTTTGTTTAAACTTATGATTTTGATTCATATGATTTTGATTCATATGATTTGTACTTAAGTAAGATTGAGACAAATGTAATATTTTTACAATTTCATTGCAGATAAATCAATTGAATTACCTAAAAAGGTTCCAAAAGTTTTGATAAGTCCTTTGAAATCATCTTCAAGCTATCGCAAGGAGGGTAAAAAAATTTTTCTTGTCGTTATATTTTGCTTTTGAAATATTTTGATTTTGTTCCTTTTTTTTCATTTTTGTTGATATGTAGCTATCTCTTTTCATGAACATCCAGTAATAAGAAAATTTTGCAGCGTTTGAAAAAACAGCATGTTACTATTAGTTGTAAGATTCTATGCGGAAAAGTTTTTTAGGGCCCTCAGAAACTTCGAAGGAACTATTTGATGAGAGTTTTGATGATATTGATAATATAGATGGTAAGTGTTATTTTATGAAATGAATTTTTACTTACCTATTTATTTTTCGAGCGTTGTTGAGTGTTTTTCTCACGTATCTGAAATTCATTCTTTTAATTTTAGTTGTTGAAAAACAGTACACCCTGCGTCCTCACAAAGGTAACGCTGTTTTTTGATTACCAAGATTAATTTATTTAAATTACACTTTTGCAGTATATTCATTTTCATATCTTCCAGTATCAGATATCATGTACTGTATTTTATTAGCATGTATAATGGTTAGCTTATATAAAATATACATTGTAGAACTACAGGACCTTAAGAAAAGTAGCATTGTGCATTTGAGAAACCTGAAGTAACACTATTCCCTGAGTCATATAGTCCGTAATTTTGAAATCATGTAGTCCTTAATTTTGAAGTCATGTAGTCCTTGATTTTGTATTGGAGTAGATAGCTCTGCTATCGCCCGGCCACGGTACTCCTTCTTCACCTTTTGGTAAGGCGCAGATATGGCCTACTGGTCATATTGTTTCCTTGCTAGGGTGTTGATCAGCCGGTTCTCCCTCTCCCCACCCTGGTTATTAATTCATTTTATGTTACTTTCTGGTTGGTTGGTTTTTTGCGCATTTTGGCTTTGCATCATGGACAGAGGGTACCTGAATCGGGTGGTTGCTGTTCGCCCCGTGGCCGACTGACAGTACAGGAGCCCGAACTTCCTTTGTAACTATTGGGAGAGGCTGCCCTATCATCAGTTGATAAATTCCTGTTGTGTTGTAGTGCCATGTAGTGCATGGAGAGGTGTCCCTGCATCACAGCTGGAATGCGTTTCCTGAGGCCACTGTCCCTGCCTTTGCTATGGCTTTGGGTCCTTGCAAACCAATACTTGCTCTGAGACCTCCCTACTTGGCCCTGTAACATATCTTGGACAAATGACTGGGTTCTCCTTATTTTTTGATTAAATTCATGATGGCTCCTAAACTAAGTCGAGATAGAACAGTTCCCAAATCATCACCTCAACTTCTTTCTCTTTGCTACTCAAACCTTCGTGGTTTTAGAACCAATTTTCCTTTTGTTGAGTCTTTTCTGGCTTCTCACTCTCCTGACTTCCTTGGTCTGTGTGAAACTAATCTTGATCCTTCTATATCCTCGTCTGACTTTCATGTTGATGGTTACCTTCCTCTTATCCGTTTGGACTCTTAAACACATGCATGGTCTTGGCGTTTATGTTCGTCACAGTCTTCCTGTGGCTCGTGTTCCTAACTTATAATCTCCTACTCATTCTTATTTATGTTTTCGAATTGCTCTTCTTCATTCCACCACTTTTGTTTTCTTCCTCTATAGATCTCCTTCTTCTCAGGATTGTTCCATTCTTGGCTGCATTTCTGGCAGTATCGACAAGGCTTTGTTTGATAATCCCTCTGCAAACATTGTTGTCTGTGGCGATTTCAATGTCCATCATAAGGATTGGCTTGGATCATTGACATACCACTGATGACGCTGGTGTAGAGGCTCTTAGTTTCTCTGTCTCTCAAAATCTTTCTCAATGTGTCACTTTCCCTACTCATTTCCCTGACAATGATCGACACTCTCCTTCTTTACTTGATCTTTGCCTGGTATCTGATTCTAGTTCTTATAAAGCTTCTCCTGAACCTTTCTTAGGTAATTCTGATCATGTCGTGGTTCCATCTCTTTCCAGCATTCAAGTAGCCAAGCTACTGACCATCCTATGCATCGTGTTTCTTATAACTATCATCTTGCTGACTGGGATTCCTTTCATGATTTTTTGCGTGATGCCCCATGGTCTGACATATTTTCACTGCCTGTGGAGCTTTGTGCCACTGCTGTCACTGAGTGGATCCAGGCTGGCATTGACACTTTTGTGCCTCATCGTAAGTTTCTGGCTCGGCCTCATTCTTCTCCTTGGTATTCTCTTGCTTGTGCTGCTGCTATTGCAAATCATAATCACTTCTTGACAACTTCTGTCATGACAATTCTTTTGAAAATAAAAGGCTCTTTTCAGTTGCTCGTAGCCACTGCAGGAATGTCCTGCAGACTGCAAAGAACAACTATCTTGAATCTATCAAAACCAAAATCTATTATCAAAGACTTGGTTCTCGTCACTTTTGGAAGATCTTTAACAGCATTTCCAACAAAGGGAAATCTACTATTCCTCCTCTCTTTGATGGCCATAATGTGATAAGTTCTGCAAAGAATAAGTCAGAGGTCTTTGCTTGTACTTTTGATCGAAACTGTTCGTTACCTATTTCTGGGCATCATCTTCCTGATTTTCCATCTCGCTGTGATATTTTTCTTCATCATCTTTCTATTACGCTCAAACTGGTCGCTAAAGTCATTTCACAACTGGATTCTTCCTCAGCTGCTGGCCCTGACCTAATCCCAGTTACAGTCTTGAAACATTGTACTCCTGAGTTGTGCTCTATCTTATCGAAACTTTTCAATATATTTCTACTTAATTCTTCTTTTCCGTCTTGTTGGAAATGCCCTTCTGTTGTCCCTGTATTCAAGAACTCTGGTGATCGCTCTGATCCTCTCAATTATCGTCCTATCAGCTTACTCTCTGTAGTGAGTAAGGTCTTTGAATCTCTCACTAACCTTGCTTTAGTGTCTCACTTGGAATCTCTCAATCTTTTTTCTGATCATCAGTATGGTTTTCGTAAGGCTCGTTCCACTGCCGATCTCCTAACTGTAATTACTGATAAGATCTATTGTGCTCTTGACAAGAATGGAGTGGCAAGGGCTGTTGCTCTTGACATCTCTAAGGCTTTCGATAGGGTTTGGCATGCAGGCCTCTTGCATAAGTTGTCTGCTTATGGTGTTTGTGGTAAGATCTTTAAGATTACTGAATCTTTCCTTTGTGATCGAAAGCTTAAAGTTAGCTTGGATGGCCAATCTTCTTCTACTTTCTCTATTAATGCTCGTGTTCCTCAAGGCTCTATCCTTGGTCCTATTCATTTCCTAATTTTCATCAATGATCTCCCTGATCCTTCACGTCTATTTTGTGATCCTGTTATTTTTGCTGATGATTCTACTCTTTATAAGTGCTCTGATGGTAGACAAGAACTTTTTGATGAAATTGAACTAGCAGGTTCTATTGAACTTGACCTCTCTGCTATTCTTGAATGGGGCTCTGACTGGCGTGTTACCTTTAATGTGTCTAAGACGAAACTCCTTTCCATTAATCGTATCCCTATTGACGATCATTTATCCATTAAGATGAATGGTTGTGCTCTACCTGAATCTTGCTCCTTTTCTTTGCTTGGTCTTTCTTTTTCTAAGGTTTTCTCTTGGAAAGGCTATATCATTTCTGTTGCTAAATCTGCTTCTATGAAAGTTGGCTCTTTATTTCGCGCTCGCAGATACCTTACTCATGAGGCTATTTTGCATACCTATAAGTCTATTATTCGACCTTCTATGGAATACTGCTGTCATATCTGGTCTGGTATTCCTGCCTCTGCTCTTTCTTGGCGTGATAAAATTCAGAATCGTGTTTGTAATCTTATTGGACCACTGCTCTCATCTCAACTTCATTCTCTTTCTCACCGTCGCCTGGTGGCTTCACTTTCTTTGTTCTATAAGTATTTCCATGGTGATTGTTCATTGGAATTTTCCGATCCCATGCCTCCCTTGAAATCTTTCCCTAGAAATACTTGGCTTTCTTCTAAAGCTCATTTTTACACTGTCTCTCTTCCCAAATGCAACCACAAATTCTATCAGGATAGTTTCATTCCTCGCACTTCTATTGCTTTGAATGCACTTCCTTCTTCCTGCTTTCCTGAGTTCTATGATCTTTCTACTTTTAAGAAGAGAATCAATAATTTTCTTCTTTCCCCTTAACTTTTTTTCTTCTTCTTTCTTTCTTTCCTTTAACTCCTTGCCTGGTAGCGGCTGTTTGCAGCCTTGCAAGGAGTGAACTCCAATAATAATTTTATAGGCTATTTAAAAGATTTCGTAAATTTCTTTAGTACCACAAAAAACAACCGAATCAACGAATGCCAGTGGTAAGAATCAAGTTTTATGAAATTTTTATTTTATCTGATCATTATGCGGTAACTGAAATTAGGCTCGAGCATTACATTATATTAATTGCATTACATTATATTATTAGTAAATCCTAATAGTGACAAAAAATCAAATAATCTAATAACCTAATAATCCTTAGGGCAAGAAAAAAATCCAGATGTACTTTACTAAGTATAGTCTTGAATAAAAGATAAGTCAGTTTAAAGATTCCTTGTTTGAGATAAACAAATTCTAATTTATTAACAAAAGTTTATTCTCTGGCTTGTACCGCCCCATCTGTTTTTGTACAAAAGTTGCAAAGCTTCCAGATTTTTTGATATTAAGCAGTTATTAATTCCACTCTTCCTTCTAATTAAGAGGAGTACTGGAGAAAATGATTTATTAGTGACAGGCTATGCTTCTTGAAATGAAAAATATTGTTTAACGTCGGTTTTGAATTCTATTCAATCTAAAATGAAATATATTTAAAGCAATTTTAAACATATTTGAAAAATTATATTAATTTTTAGGGTAACATTTTAATATTTGCGGATAAGCTTTTGATTTGTATGGGTTATTTATTATATCTTGATAGATTCACAAGCTCTCGACTCTGATTCCGATAATTCAGACACAGATGGCCCGGATTTTGACCCCAAGAGTTTAGATGGTAGTTTTTTTTGTTTATTTTGTTTGATTTTTCAAAGTTTGAAAATTTGTCCTGCAATAATTTAATTTGTTAATTTATAGAATATTGCAAAGGACAGCCTGCAAGGAAGAGACTGAAGCTCAGCTCAGAAAATAGTTTTGGCAGTTTCCTAGGTATGTATCCTTGAAAAATGTTGTCAGATGTTCATATGTCTTGCTCGAATTTCCTTAGCCTTTTCTCATTTTGAAAATTTAAATATACTGTTGTTGTGTTTTTGTGAAGTTTAATCTCTTTGCTGAATAATCTCAATGCCTCTCTTAAGAAAACAGCTCTTGATCACTCCTGTTTTCGGTCTCTTTCACGTCTCTCTTGATTTATCTTTGGACATATGACCACCTGTAACCCTATTTCAAGTGGGAGGAGTTGGTTTGGTTTGGAGTATAAAATTACCCATCCTGGCAAACCTTTTTTATAGCAAAAAACCGCAAGGCCGTAGGCCCCCTGTAGATCCAAAGCAGTCCCCATGACTATGAACTGTGGTATAATCAAAATATCCCACTTTAATAAAAAAATGAAAAAAAGAATTGTTCAAATTTCTGACCTATAATCTTGGTTTTCTTGCCTAGTTTGCAAGTTCCATTGAGTTTAAAGATGCCTAGGAAAATGTTAGATACTTTTCATGACGTCATGCAATTTGAAAATTTTGCCTTTGGGCATGCCTGAAATCTCGACTTCCCATGCTTTGTGATAACGCCATCATTTTTCAGAGGAACCAAAGAGGTCAACCTAGGTATTTTTGTTTTTACTTCTTTGCTTTACTATTGTGCCAAGTTTCATCGAGTAACTAAGTTTCATTTTATTAAGTATAGGAGGTTTCAGGTAGGGGATAATTTTACCTACCCCCCCCCCTCCCATCCTTTTACAGCACCTAAGAAAGCACACCCGAAATATGGTTAAGCTTTGTTAATGGAATGGTAAATTTCTATTTTTGTTTTAAAGGGGGTGATTGCCTGTTGTCATATTCATCTAAGCTTGATTTTTTTTTTTGTTGAATTCGTACTGGGATTATATTTTACGTTTGATTCTCTGTTAATTTATCCTAATGAACAAATTCCTTTTTCTGTCTCAGTTTATTTATGAAAAGGGAATAAGCCTTTCCTCTAAGAGCTTTTGTTTTATCAAAAAATGACCATATTTCTGCACTAAAATAATTACTGAGGCTTTCTTACCTAATCTGCTAACAAATTTTGTTCGTGAGGTATTGTTTTTTGCTTCAGCCTTGATAGTTCTCGCCAACTTATTCCATTATATTTCAGTTTATGAAAAAAATCTAAAGTTTTTAGTGACAAATATCATGTAATTAATTCTACTTATTCAAGCCTTGTTTTTTTAAACCATTGACAGGTACTTTCATACCAAGATGCTTGCCATGACTCAGGAATTAAGAAAGGGGGGAAAAATTCAATAACTTCATTTTCAAGCTTTCTAAATAAATTTTTGATTAAAGTTGAAAAACTATGAAACCTGTTCACTGCGAATGAAAATATTTTTTATCGTAAACTTAAAAGAAAAACTAATTAATATTAATATTAGGTTTATAATTTTATGCAGGATAAGTCCATGGCCGAAGACTTTCATCTGTAGAAGGACATTTTTCTTTTTGAAAAAAATGGGCATTAGCGAATTAAGTACTATTTCAAACACGGATAGCGTTTACCTTAGATGGCAAGAATACTTTGTATCAATTAACTTTCAAAAACAAAAAAGTTCAATTTATAAAACCTTGAGGCTTCAGAGGCTTTATAAATCA
>JANSTP010159447.1:0-12239 GCA_025330745.1 Cladonema radiatum | reverse complement strand
CCCCCCCCCCCCCCGCCACCAGTGTCTATGGCCCTGAGTCTCTTTGGCATATACTTTGTTCCTGTAAAGCTGCTAGACGAAAATATTTCCTAAACTTCCCTCTCCCATGGGCCTTCAAGAGGCCTCTGTTTATTAGGTTTGAAGTCCATCGTTACATGAATATGATCATAGTCACAAGATACGGATAGTCTGGAAACTCAGTCACGTGATGCTATGAACTTATTCAACGTAAATTTACTAGTTCCCAAGCCTTGGAACCTGCTCAAATATTTTCGAAGAGCAGTGAAGCTTACTGTCTGAATGAGGAACGTTATTATAATGGTTTGAAATATGGATTCTATATAGTTTACCACTATGTGGAATCATTGTTGGGAGTAAGGACACTTATTATTAGACACCAGGTATCTAAAAAGACATGTGATAATGAAACAAGAATACTGTAGCTAGCTATATGCTTGCCTTAGCTAGTTCTTAGATAGCTACACGTTGTACTCATGAAGGTCAGAAGGCGAGAAATTATTACAATTATGTAGGTATTATGTAGGTATTATGTCTATTGACATAGGTGGGTCTGCATATTTGCTTTGCTTTCATTTAGCAATGCAGAAGGATCTGCTAGGGACATCATTATGCATAGCTATATAGCTATAAAATAATCTACTATTTTGTGTACTTGTGACATCTAGGAATTTAGGTAATTTAGGAATTCTTAAATGACTAGCCAGCTACATAAATTAGCTACAAAAACAGGCAGTGGTTGAATCTAAGCAACATATGCTCATTTTTAGTAGAAATTGAAAAGTGTAAAATTAGACAGTGAAAAGAAAATATAACAGATTGATTATTAAAACTTCTAGCTAGAGCTCAGCTGACAGATATTGAAAGGAAGGAAGCTTTCATGGTACAGTTAATTAAGATATACTATTACCATTTTTACCAAAGTCAACAAAACATAAACCCTACGCTAGTTTATTTTTTTAAAAAAAAAATTTTGTAAATACTTTAATAATTCTTGAAAAAAGAATTAAACACTCATATTTCTTGAAATTAAGCAAATTATCTGTCTACGAAACAATGCATAAAGATTGTTTTTGCTAACATCCCATCAACCATTGAAGATTTGTAAAGTTTTATGTCTGTATGTAACCCCAAAATGTTTTGTACGCGTTGTTATTGTCCCGACTCGGAAATAACTTTTTTTGCCTCACCGGACATTAGGCCAGTTGTGAACTCTTCATATTTCTATGGGAAACTATACTAGAAAATATGTCAGACACAGTATATTTTCTGCTTGACATGCTGCATTTTCTACCGGACAATGTCCGATGTCCGGATGTATTTTCAAGGCTTGTCATAAAATTTATCCACCCTATAGCTTAGGAAAGATATTGAATATTTCTTGAAGGAACTTTCCTTTTAAATAATAATAAGTCAAAAAATATATTAATCTTAACTGATTCGCTTGTTTTGGGAAGCTTATATTTATATCAAAATTTTCTGGACATTACTGACTCTCAACATTTGGGACCTTAACCCTATTCAGCCTTGGGTAATTGAAATTTCTCAAGTTAGAACGAGTAACGCCTTGACCAAAAGAACTATATGCGATGATATACCAACCTATCATCTACACTTGGTCCCCTCAAATTTGAAGACCTCATCGTTTTTTGTTAGGATGTGACCCAAAAAATGGAATTTTCAAGAAAAGCACTAAAATAGCTATATATTTAAAATGAACGACAAAAACTTTTTTTTACTGTGGTTTTCACCATACTCTAGCAAATTTAAACGGTTTTAACATATCTTCTGAGTTTTTTTTGTTTTTTTTTTTGGCTTTTTTTTTAAAAAAAATTGTCGAAAAATGACTCTCCAGTGACCGAAATGAGCATAACCATGAGGAAAATGGGCATGACCACCAAAAAAATTTTTTACCAAATCGTTGTTACATAATTTTTATTAATTGTCATGAAGTTTGAAGGCACAAGCTTTTTTAGTTTTAAAATGGTTGAACAAAAACAAGATCCTCCCCCCCCCAAGACTGGATAGTGTTAAGGGGAGAAAATTTTGTGATATTTTAATTTTGCAGTTGCCAGATTTCTTTAATTTTCAAGTAAATTAAGTTTCACATTTCATTAAAAAAGCTTTTAGTTTGTGAAATTTTGGTATATTTTGTAATGATTTGTTGTCAATTTTTCTCAAGTTTGTTACAGTACATTAAATAAATTTTGCGGCAATTTAACTTGGTGGTTTTAGGCAAGAACAGTGAAATCCCCAAAATTTTCTTGCTGCGAAAAATGTCTTCCCTCGTATACACTTTTGCAATAAGAGGAAAGGTACTGAATTGGTTTGTAATTCTTATAAACAAATGGTTATATAAAGGTTCCATTAAATTACAACTTTTTCCGAGACCCACCAAAAACTTCTAATAAATTCATTTGAAAATAAATTTTCTACACTGATTCCGAATTTCATCAAAAATTATTAACAGCAACAAAAGTTGTTAAAAATGGACGCCTGTTTAATCATTCATTTTGTTAAAACCATCTTTTTAAAGTTTTTTTTATAAAAATTCACGGGGATAGTTTACATACATATGTTCAGTGCATGTGAAGCTTCTAAAGTAATCATATTCTTTGCCAAGATGAAGTTATGATTACATATGCAAAATAATATCATTTTGGAGATTTTTTCATTACAACCGTAATAAAAACGTAATAACAGGCGGACATCAGTGAGTTAGCAGTTAATAAGACGCCACATTTGCAAATTGCATGACCTTCAACATGGAGGGTGAATATTGGCCTCTCAGCCTGATCTTCCATCAGGATTCGAGGATATGAATTTGTCACAAATTTGTTGTTTAAGAATATATTTGATATGATCTGAGGTGTTTAATGACTTTTTTGTGAATATGCACTTCCATCAGATATTGAAGTGCAAAATATAATATAGATATTAAGACTGAAATTCTTCTTCAGAATTGTTAGAAAACGCGGCCAAGGAATCATGTCAGAAGATTGCATTCCGCTAATTTCTACCACACCAATAGTGTCAAAAATAAAGTGAGAAATTTTCCCTGAAATTTTGATGTCAAAGTAACTGCTAAACGCCAAGGGGTTAGGTTCTTAATGAAGAGCTGCTGTATTTCATTTCGGCATAAACTAACAATAGTAAAAAAAAATTGCTCAAAGTGCCTGCTGGGGGAAGGCAGAACAACAAAACATTAATGAAAGTTAGTATATAAGATTCTGCGTAGATGGCAAGTCTACATCAGCATGCTAATATGAAAATAAAAGACATCATCAAATTATTTCCACTTCATAGTACAGCATCAGTTTATCGACAATGTAAGATGAATATTGGAAGAGTGGATATTAAAGGTCTAAGAAAGGTTGCGAAAGTAAAATAAGTGCCTTTGATTGTGGGGCAGTTATTCAGACTGTTCAGAAATTGCGCAACACAGCCTGTGGATCGTTCGAATCTTCAAGAACAGCAGAAGAGGCTGGTTTGTCGTTGTCAGTTGTTAGAACTGGTTTAATCAAGAAAATTACTATTATAGACAGTCTCAGAAAAAGGAAATGCTGACATTAGTAGACTTAACATTGAGAAAAGATTTTTGCAAAATGATTAGATAGCAAAAAAGTGGACAAAAATTTTGGTGCGAAGATATGGCAATTTATCTCTATGATAAAGGTTTTCAGTTTAAAACGCGACCTTTTGTTCAGACGCGTGCTCCCAGGTAGAGGGTAAAAAATGTGCAGGTCTTAAGTGTGGATGTAAAGCTAAAGGCAGTAAGGAAAGAAGTATAAACGTGAGTTTCATGGTAGATGTGTCCCATAAAAAAGGAGTAGTGCTCTGTGAACACTATGAAATATCTCACGCTATTGCAAAGCCTTCTGCAAGCTTTTTCTGTTCCATTGACCCAAAAGATAAGCGCGTGTTAATGGACGGATGCCCTCGACAAATTCAAGGAAAGCAAGGGAAGCATTTGACACAATCAGTGCCGTTATTTTCAAGACTCCACTGCGATCCCCGGATCTCAACCCCTTTGAGAACTTTTTTAATCTTGTCACAGAAGCACATAGGAAAAGAAAAATCAGAAATAAAATTGAGCGAGAAACATATTTGGAATTTAACGAGTGGGTAAGGAATGCAATGATGAATTTCAATGTAGCAGTTATAGATAAAACAATAAGATCAATTAAAAAAAGGTCAACTTGATTATTCAAGACAACGGTCACAGAATCAACTATTAATTATTGTATTTTTATATGACTCTGTGGCAGGAGTTTTTACAATAGATACCGACACTTTACCAAAACGATACCATAGAAGACTAAGGATTTTATGCTGTTTTTGGTCAGATTATCACAGGATACCAAAACTTATCTTGAAACAATTATACTATCTTTTCTTTAATTGAAATGTTTGCTATCGTGTGATATCCTGGATATTCTTGCTGTGAGTTACTGTTTAATGTTTCGTATCCTGATGGTATCTTTTTGGTACAGTCTTGGGGATCACTCGGTTTGACATATTATGTTGCAGGTTTGTGTTATGTTTATATTTGCATAATGACAGAGTTGTTCTACTTGTACCAGACATGCAACGTAAGAAAAAAAGAAAGACGAGGCTCAAAAGCATGTACATCTCATACATACACTCAAATATATAAAATCAGTGTGTAGTGCCTTTTGATACGTTTTTAAAATAAATAAATCAAGACATGCATGGCTGTTCGTAAAACATAACCTTTTCAAAAACAAAATTGTTACCTTGATAGGATAATAAAAATGTCTATGTAAACATAACCAGTGTCTTAACTGCTTCACGATAAGTTCTTTATATAACAAGTGGTATATATTTCTGTTATTCTCCAAATTTGATTAAGGATGAAAAACACATTCTAAACTGAGTTGCATCCTTTTGTCTTCCTATCGGAATTTCTGTAGAGTTGCATTTGCCAACATATTTAATAGGTTCTTTACTCGTAGCTAAAATAGGCGTATTGCTTTTTATTTCAAAATCCGAACTAAACTGATTTTTTGGTGCAGGTAAATGCATGGTAGCGCCCTCTAGCAAAACTAAGAGATCGCGCAATTTGATCAGGTCACTTAACCATCGAAAATCCATGAAGAAGATGACCTCGACTTTCTCAACACCAATTCAACCATACTTGTCATTTGCAGGATTTGAAATGGTTTTAAAAAGTTTCTCCAGTTGTCGTAGTAAAAATGTTTTTCGACAGTTCACAGGTCCTACTATTATTATGTTGCAATTTTTACCCCTGCCTTCCTGAAGAAGTTTTTTGCACTTGGTCAGCAAAAGCGAAAAGATGAACTCCATTTGATATGACAATTTCTTTTGAACAATAAAACCATTCTGCATTACAAGGACATGTTTTTGAATTCAACTCATTAAAGACATCAAATTCTTGTCATTTTTGATCGCTTAATGTTTTTCGAAGAATCTCTAATTTTTTGGCAGACTTTAAAAAATCGTTTAAGGATATTTGAGAACGTGACATCAAATATTTTGAAAGATTTAAAATATTTTCTATTTAATGAATTCGTAGACTTCATAATAACTGAGACGTCTAAGTTTTGCTGGTGGTTTTGCTAATTTTGAAACTGGTGGTCAATGCTGGCTTAGTGCATTTATGTCTCCTCAAGGCAGTTATAGCCTCTGCTGAGACATATGTACTCATCAAAGTTAGATATGCAAATAAAAGCAGTGTAATAATTTTGTTGAAGGTCAGAGAAATGAATTGCGATTTCGTGATGTTGTTATAATGATGTTTTTACCCTGTCCCATCTTTGTCAGTTAACTTTAACGCGACGTGATAATGCTCTCCACCATTCTTATGCAATTCCAGTGAACAGCTCCAAGCACAACTTTTTTTTAGTTTTTTCGCTGTTGAAAGCATTAACAACACACTGCCCAAAACTTTCTTGGGTAGGAAATAATATCCTATTTGCCTGACTGCACCTTTCCAAATACACTTAACGTTGATCCTCTTTTCCATTATTGTTTTCTTGAAATGTTATTTGTGACTTTTTATTATTTGTATATAGTTTTCTGAAAAGAAAACAAATTGGAGTATGGTTGACAGCATTTTTTTCAACAGGTACCGACACTCTTTTAAGACAATTGTGGAAAAATAAAGTGAATATTACCTCTGTCTTGAATATTACCACTGTTTTTAAAGTTATGCCATACGATTCCCCATCAACAATGTTGTTTGCAAAATTTTGACGTCAAAGTAACTGCTCAAAACCAACATTGATGGAGGGGAACGGAACATAGAACCAAGGAAGAAATCTTGCTTCTGTTATAAGAAATTTTGCGTATATTTTTTCAGGATTGAAGATCTTGCTTTGAATAATATATAGCCAAGCATATTTGGGTCCTATGTCCGTGAGCTTTTGATTAAGGGTCAAGGAAAGTGGTGCATTCTTATTATCATCGGCCGATCGAGTTGTGCCAAACATTCATCCTTAGACTTTTGAAAATTTTGTGCAAATGATTTGAGAACTCCTCAAGTGACAAATTTTCATGGGTGAGGGCAGAAACAGCTGAGGTGATCTTACAGAATAATTTGCGCTATTCAAGAGATATCATAACTTGGAAAGACTTATTACTAGTGCTCGATGGAGAAAGTACAAATTTGAAAACCCAGAAAAAGAAATATGTGAAAGATATTGTAATAGATCAGGAAAGTCTAATATTAGGGACTGGCAAGTGTCATTTCAAAATTTTCAACCAGTATTTGCCATAATCTTGAGTCATTTGACCAGTCTAAGTGGATTTACTTTGAATAAATGACAAGAATTAAAGGAGATTTGAAAGGCAAATATGTCCAAATAGCCTGAACTAGGTCCATGCAGATCTTTTGCAAGAACAGTAAAATGAGCGTGCACCAACATTCAGATAAACTGTCTCGTGATAAGTTCAAAAAGTTTAGTTAGTTACTGTTTCCACCATTTTCAATATTTTTTACTATTTCTGGCCGTACAATAGTCTCGTTTAACCAAGCTAAATTGGTAAAACTTTCATAAAACTTTTGGATAATATGCATAAAATTGCTTTAAAGGCAATCTGAAACAGGATGAATTGCAAATGAAGGAGATTCATATTTTAAACGTGCTCAATTCCTTGCTTAGGATCATGTATAGACTTTTAAAAACGATAGTATTATTAAAAACTGCCTTTTCAGATAGGAAGTTTTTCCTTTTTTTCACCCTGCAATATTCAGATTTGAAATAGTCCTTTTGAAATATTGTAATATAATATTACAATTCATTCAAGAGAAACAAAAGATTATACTTTACTTCGCAAATATAGGGTGTGTCAAAAAAAACAAGGATGGTTGAATTTGAAATATCCCCAGTAATATCACTTTTGAATGGCTGAAATTTTACAGTAGTAAGCTATCATATTTATATTTCCGATATAATAAATAGTCCAGTCGTTAAAGTCAAAATTTTGTCTAAACCTGGAAAAAAATCATGCCAAGCTGAAATTTGGCACAAAGCTCCCCTTTTATATGTAGATTCACCAATAAAAAGCCCCATGAAATCTCCTTGAGGAAAGTGAGATATCCGCCATTTTTAAAAATGATGGAAATCGTTATGTCAAATTTTCAAAATATTTTAATTACTCTTAATATAGGCATGTTTGGGCTCGTTAGAAAGCCAGTTTTATACTTGTTATCCTCTGTTACACACAAAAAAAACATTAAAGTAACCAGAAAGGAATTGCTATTGATTTTCTATATTTAGTATTTTCTTAATTTTAGGGGAAAAACACAACGAAAACATTGAAAATGAAGTGATAAAAGGAAAATGCGAAGTTTTTGTTTGTACGCTATATCCAGCAACATTCTTCAGAAAACTAAACTCATTAAAAATTTCGCTTCAATAGTATCAAAAGAGAAAATGATTTCAATGAAAAGATTTCAAATCTATGACGTCAGTCGTTATACTTTACGAGCAGAACTATCAAAAGAAGGGAACCAAACCCGAGGAAACAATTGAAAGTTGCGGACTGATATCAAGAAATACTTCTAATCAAGTGCCAGACCTTATTCCGTTTTAAAGTGCACTGTTTGACTTAGTAAATAACAGTGAGTACTGTATAAGGGAAGTTTAAGTGATTTCCAATAAAAATTGAAAATTGGAAAAACGTAATACCAGCTGATAAAACAGCAAACCTGTATCATCAAATGGCCCAACACAAATATAGTAAGGTTAATAACAATACTGGAGGAGAAATGTTGAAAAGCGAAAACATTATCGAAAGGCTTAATGCGACTAGTGAAACAGTTGTTTCTTAACAGTGAAAGATCACAAAAGCAATTATGACAACCATCCGGCAACGGAAATTTTAGAAAATATTAATAGACAACTTAAAATGAATTTGATCTTGAATCAATAGCAAAGTACTACAGACATGATCAAATTGTTCCGAAATATTTAGGGCAACCCTAATTGTACTTTTTTGTTTTAGATATATAGGACGGCTATCCCTCGATAAGTAAGATATTACTAAATGACGCAATACTAATTGCCAAAAACATATTGACGAAAACGAAAAGCGATAAAAAGCCAGAAAAAGATAGGCAAAAAACTCTTGGGCGTAATCATAAGGGTATTAAACAGTGTGAAAGTATGTGAGCTGGAAAGGTGTTATTTGTTGAAACAAATATCAGAAAATTATGCGAAAGAAAATATAGGACTACTTTAATCTGATTAATTTTTGCGAGATTAAATTTCGCAGGCTCAAAAAATCGCGAAATTGTTTGGATTTAATTTCGCGACCAAGCAGTTTCGAAAGTTTCGCGTGTATTAATTTTCGCGAAAGGTTCCCATGACAAAATTAGCGTTGATTTATTTTTGCGATTGAAAAGATTATTTCTAAGTTATTAGTGAATAATACTTTCTAAAAAACGGGGAAAAGCCCTGGGAATAAGATTAATAAGGAAAGAAAGTAAAAAAATGAAAGCAAGAAAAATAAGTCTGAATTTATTTTCGCCACCCCACACTTTCAGAAATTTCGCGTGGATTAATTTTCGCGGTGTATCAATTTCAAGTGTTTTCGTGATATAAATTTTCGCGAAAAAGTAAAAAATTCGCGAAATCACGAAATTTAATCTCGCGAAAATTAATCCGATTAAAGTATACAGTGATGATGGTTTTTCCCTATTCAATAAAATTAGTGGCCAAGAAAGTGAAAAAATGAAAAACTCTGCATTATGAAGAAGCCCTTAAAAGATCAGGAAGCAATCACACCTTCAAATATCAACCAAGTGTACCCACAAATAACAGAAAATCAAATAGAAAGAAAAAAGCTAATATGGTTCAAACCACCCTTTAATAACAACGTGAGTATGAACATCGGAAGAAGGCTTCTTTCTATTATAAAGAAGCAATTGCTGCCACCTCACCACAAATTCCAGAAATTTTTCAACAAAACAACGTCAAAATTAGCTATAGCTGCATGCCCAGCATTAAGAGAATGATCAACACCAAAAATTATAAAATTTTTTACCCAAAAGCAGAGGAAGAAAAAACTCGTAACTTAAGAAATAATCTTCAGTGAATATTGAACTACAAATGCCTCACCAAAAGTATTGCTTACTGTATGTAGCAACAATGAACTCTAGTCTAAAATATTATCAAGCAAAGAAATACATCGGCCTATCCATCACTACAGTCAAAACACAATTTAACACCCACATGCATTCATTCAACAATAACAAAATAAAAGTAGTGCAGCTTTATATGCTCAATAATAGGACAAATTAGAGAAATGAGGGCAACCAAGCGTAAGCTGGAACATAAAAAGACATGCTAAAGCATATAAACCAGAAACAAAGAAATGCTCTCTGTGCCTGAATCAAAAAAAGTTGAGTGAAATTTTATTGAAATGCAGACATCAGCAGAAGTTCCAACTAGTTCCATTTCAATATGAATGACTGACGCTATAGATTTTTAAATACTTTTATTGTAATTTTTTGGTGCCATTGAAGTGAAATTGTTAACAGGTTCAACTTGCTGAAGAATGTTGAAAGATATGGGAGCATGTAACTCAGGGTTGCTTTTTTCTTTTCTCCGTGTAGTTATTTTTATGCCTTTTGAAATTTATAATCATTACACAATTAAAATAAAAAATCTGGCAAACGGAAAGAAAAACATTTTATTTCTAATGATGAAAAGAATAGGTGCAATTGTATTAATTTGCTATAAGAATTTTTTCTAGCAATGTTTCAAAAATGTCTAGAAGAAAGTACAGTAATAATATGTTGTAAGAATAGAATGAATATATAACTACAAATTTAAAACACATTCAATCATCCTATTCTTCCTTACCTCTATTTACCATGGGCTTTTTTGGTATTAAGTAGCAAAGGGGAGAGGGGGCAGATCCCGCCCCCTCCCCCCTAAGATCTCAAGATCTAGAAGGAGTTTTGAAACCAAACTTTGTCCACTAACATCACAACACTTGATGTACAAACTTACGTCATATTTATTCTGATGACGTCATGACATGACAGTAATGGTCCTGATATTCCCAATTTTGTTGATTTTCGCGTATAAACAGCCCTAAATTTTCAAGCACAATATGTTTTCACAAAAATTGGTGTACATACTATTGTTATCCTGTTCTATCAGAATTTAGCCACAAAAAGCACATTTAAGAAGGTTATTCTTGGTTAAAAATATTTATTTTTACTCGATTTTTAAACAAATTTGGTCTAAAATAGGGCCTTTGTCACCATTCTGGAGTCCCAAGCTTCATGAAAATTGGTCAAAACACTCATTTGTCCCTAAAACTAAAAACTAAACTAAAAAATAAAAAACATTAGGCATGATGGTTTTTGAGGAAAAAATTAGCAGTGCAAAGTTTATAGGGAGCGGGCGGAATCCCCCTTCCCATGGCAAATAGAGTTAGTTTTGGCGAAGATAAACTTTCAATCGTATCATACACAAGCAGGTATTATACATGGTGTTTTGTCAAAAGTAACCATAATGAAATTATCTTCCAAACGAGCCCAAACATACCTATATGTAGAATAAAAGTATGTAAAAAAAATTGAAATCATGGTTTTCGCCATTTTTAGAAATGGCGGATATTTCAATTTCCTGAAGGAGATTTCATGGGGCTTTTTTTCTGTGATTCTACATATCAAAGAGAAGCTTTGTAGCAAATTTCAGCTTGGCATAATTTTTTCCAGTTAAAACCCAAAACGACTGGACTAAAACTGTTATTTTAGTAAGCGGTGAAAATTAGAGTCAATGGGCACTGTTTGAAAGTACTAATGAAATTAAAAAATACATAGAGCTGACAGACCAGTTCTGTCCATTTCAGGCGAAAGATCAGACACTAATATAATGAGGAGAGTGGTTTTTACTGGTCTAAAATACCAAATAACTCTCCTTGACAATATGCGCTTCAGAAAAGCAATTTAAAGTCACACATCTTAACTCAACCAAAGAGTGTGATGATCACTCGCCTGGTGATTTTCATAAAGTGAGGCCTGGCGAGGGTATTCAAGATGTGATAGTTAAAAAATGAAAAAAATTTCTTTAAAGGCACATCGAGATCGATGTGACAACAAGATCGAGCAGTGTCTGCAAGTTAGTTTTAAAGGTTAATGTTAGAATATTGAGCATTAAGATAATCTGAAAGCAGAACATCTATGAAAGTGGATGGTAGTGTTTTTTGGCGTCTAAGCTTTATGTATCAATTGACACAAATTTTCACTGCTTATTAAAAAAAAGTTTTGTTATATCGGAAACAGCATTATTATAGTCTATGGCTGTAAAATTTCGTCAATCAAAAGGCGATATTACTGCAGGAATTTCAAAAATAACCCATGCTTGTTCTTTTTTTGACACACCCTATATTTCGTATAGCTTTATGGTGATGTACTCTAAAATATCAAATTGTTTATATTTTCTCATATTTTCAATATGATGCTCTAATATCTTACTATCTTTGCCAAAGATGAATTCGATTGGTATTTTTGAATGAACATAATTGTCGTATTCTTCCTCTATATCAAATTTGTTTTATTCGATTTAAAAGTCTTTCTACCCAGCGGGCACACACATTTTTTACTACATTCAATTAGTATTCAAAAAACGTTCATGAATATAACGATTGTTTCTGAACATTTATTGAACATTCATAAATGGTTCAGATTATGTACGCTACTCTGGCAGAATTTTCACAAC
>JANSTP010159336.1:0-12243 GCA_025330745.1 Cladonema radiatum | reverse complement strand
CTGGTTTTCTCAACAGTGCCATTAAATTAATGGTATCATCACTTTTCTTATGACGTCATCAGTGTTAAAACTGTACTGAAGAGTGTCAAAAGAAATGAGGTATTAGTTTGCAAATTTTTACTACACTACCAAGTGTCATGATTCTTCAGCTAAATTAGAAAAGTTCAAAATATTTTTTTAAGTTTTTCGTGCTAGATATTTTTTTGTCATATATTTACATTGTCTAACCTACGTGCAAGACGTCATACAGATTACTGCATGGTTTCGATAACTTCTTTTAAAGATCTTTAGATTAACAAAGGAATTAGCAAATACTTTGAAATTATTTTGGATTTGAACGGAACGAACAAGGCGGAAGTTTCAGAATTTATTACCTTGAAGAGATGAGAAATTTAAATTTAAATAGCCAACATAGAGGGTATTTGTTGATATGCATTTTGATATTAATTAATCTTGTTAATGCTGAAGTGATAAAAGCAAGTATGACTTTCAAAGACAGTTTGGATTTTATTTATTCCAATAAAAATAGCAATAGCATAAATAAAATCTGAAAGAATTGAAAAAAACGAAAAAGCTGAGATAAAGTTTATTGTTATTGTTTAATATTTCTTTCAGACATAATATTGAAAAGTTTAGAAAGTGAGAAGCATTACTGTAGTTAAGAGTGAGTTTCTATGGGATCTCAGCAATATTTGGTAGAATGTTCGAAAGCATTGATAATCATCAGTAAAGTTATGACATCCATTGCTTTCATTTCTGTAGCTGCTTTCATAGTGACCTATTTGATTTTGGCTCAAAATCCAGAAAATCTATGTTTCTTTTGGTAAAATATTTAAGAGACAGAATCATATCGTCCTATATAGAAGCAGAATGTTCAGGCAAAAATCTGCAATTTGAAAGCTTGAAGTTTTGAAACAATAATTGTTACCCAAAGCAAGATGGATGGATTATTGCACAGTGCAGAAAAGGACTTTTCAAAAAAATTTATTGTTCAATGATTTTTTTCTCTACCTTTGTTTTGATTACTATAGTGAAAAATTGAAAGGGTTGAACGAATAAATTTTTTTTTCGCAAATTTTATTACACGCCTTTTTTTAAAGAATAGTGTTTTTTTCTGTTATAATGAGTATTCTTAGCTTCTTAGTCAAAATCATCTCATTTTATTCTTAACTCATTCTTAACACGATTACCGGCGTAATAATTACCATAAGTTTTGATTTCAGAAAAACGTGAACTGGACCTAATAGAGGATTTAGAAAGGCATCAACTAACTCTGGTGTAACATATTTGATAGATATGGAATTATACAACAAAAACTTAGTAAAAACAAGACCATAAGGTACAAATTTAGGGCAACAATCATTCTTAAACACAGTTTTCTTAACTTTTTCAATAAAATGATTTCATTCTTAGAATACTCCTAACTTTTTGCCTAATGATATCTTAAATATTTTTATAGAGTATATTCTTATAAAAAACGTGTTATATTTACCAACACTAGTATATCTAATAAATATTTAAGACACCCTTATGTTATTAAAACCAAACTGCAGGGAAAACTACAAATTACTATTTCATTTTTTCTAAATGTGCTCTAATTTGCATAAAATGAGGTCTTAAAAAGTTCATATAGTTTTTATAAAATTGCCAATATAGGTTATAATCATTCCAAAACAAAAACTATCTAACTAACATGATCGTATTTCCAATACATCATCAAATGCATCAGCAATTAGATGAAAAAAAAAACATTTTCGTCAATGCCTGAATAAACGAGTATAAGATGAATGAAGATGAAGATGAATTGCTTCAATAATTCTTTTAAATCAAATTGATCAATTAAAAAAGTTCATTCTTCGTTTTAGGGCTTTCACATATATATTTAAACTATACTAGCTAATTTAACGCACACTGCAATCGTTTTATTGGAACGGAGATTGCTTATTCTAATTTGACAAAACTTTATTATAGTTTCTCAAATATGTTAAGGTAGCTTTTTCTCAAAGTGTTTTTTTTCAATGTGTTGATATCGTCTCAATGTCAGAAAGCGTAATTATTGCATTTCATATATTAATGTTTTTGAGCTGTAATCCAAATCCAATTTTTTATGGAGTTAATGTTCAACCTCAAAAATTAATTTCGTATATATCACGGTCCAATACTGTGCTATTTTATTGAATGTAAGCAGTACTACCCAATATGGATAAACTCCCGAAAACAAACATCACACTTGTTCTACCACAGGAGCAACATTCTCTGAGCAGAATCATTGAGCCAGTTCTAAATCTATCATGTGCAACAATTCGTGAACTGATCAGTTCAACCTTTATGGCAAATTTTTAAGAAAAGTTTTGGTCATTGCATTAGTATCGCTTACATTTAGAAAGTAATCCCAAGACGCAGTCATAACGCTTGGTGTTTTAAGGCTTTTGAATGATAATTTGATTTCTTCAGGAGTTAAAACCATTCCCCAAACATTCATCATGTATATATCACCATCAAATACTGAACTCTGAACACAAGTGCTTATAGATCTGCTTAAGCTCCCACCGACCAAGATGAAATTTGTTTGCACAGATTCTGTTATTGCTTCTTTACCATACATATATGGTGAGCTCTCCAAAAGACTCCCGTTAACATAAAGATTGAAATCTTTAGCTTGCATCGTGACACACATGTAATACCATTGAAGGGAGGAAAATGCATACTCGAATTGTACAACGTGGGAACTACCTCTACCAACGTTCAGTAGTATTTCAGTAGAACTCATCGCGTGAAAGTACAGCCTAAATTCACTACACCTCCAGCTATCATATTGGCCACTCGTCAAAGAAAGTAGGAAATGCAAACCAGTTTCGTCATTCATTTTAAACCAAGTGCAAACTGTTAGTTCTTGTTCAATAGTGAATGGTTTTTCGTATCTGGGCGCAATAGCGTTTGATACGCCAGAGCTAAAACGAAGAATATTTGGTGTTAAATACAAAGGTGGCGCAAAAAACACATAGGACCATGCTTTATCTGCATATAGTATCATGTTGTTATCAGGTCGTTTACAAAGCTGACAGGTTCGTGTGAGTTGTTGATAGTTAACGCCAGAGCAAGTTGTATTTTCCATGCATTGAAAGCAGCATTGCAGTAGTGTTATATTAAACAGCAATTCAATGCCACAATCAGCAAGCCTGGAGCCTTCTTCAATGAAGAAATACTTAGACACAGCAACAAGTGCATACATGGCTACCTGCAATAAGATGGCTGCTTTCTTATTCATTTTTTCGTTGATGAATTTACAGTTCTTTCTTTCAATTTTCAACTCAAACTTTTATGAAATATTTTCTACAATGGAATTTTCTGTAAATCTTCTCAAATAATTCAGTTCTCTACCGTCAAGTCCATGAAAAAAAAAAAACAAATTTAAAGCGAAATCTGCACCATGCGAGTCTTTTTTATATGAACATTGTTTTGAAAAGATTGGAAAATAATGTTTTTCGTTTCTAACTGATAATATTACAAAATAAAGAGAGTTTGTTCAAGTCTCTAAATTGTTAGTTGTTTTTAGTAATCAACAGTCTTCAACACATGACGCAGCAACAACAAGGCGGGCATTTAACAGTTAGAATTAACCAAACACGTGAATTATGTAATGTAAGGACCAATGTAATGTTCGACTTTTCACAATTCGAACAGCTATAATTCGAAAGTTCATATACCTTGAACAAATTTCAAATCCAGTTGATGGCTCAATTTACACGATGTTGACTGTGCTGCATCCTCCTTAAAGTCCTTTTAGAACTGAAAAGTTGCAGCTGTAACCTTTGTGATTTTTGAAATAAAGATTTACTCTCGAGTAGTCAACAGTCTTCCCCATTTATTCATCGTGTATATATCACCACCGTATACTGCCTTTGACGGAATGCAATTGGTAACAGTCGTGGTCAACCACCACCAATTAATGTTAAATTTGTTTTCACAGGGATTGTTATTGCTTCTTGATTTTGAAAATACGCCGAGCTTTCCACAACACTCTCATTAACATAAAGATTGAAATCTGTTCCTTGCATTGTCACGCATGTGTGATACCACTGGTGGGAAGAAAACACATGCGTAAACATCACCAAGTGTTTTCCTCTTATGATACGCATCCGTATATTAGAAGAACCCTGTATATCCAAATACAAATAAAAGTGCTGACATATCCACTGATCAAACTGCTTTTCTCTCAACCCAAACAAAAAGTACCAACCAGTAGTAAAGTCAGTTATTTTAAACCAAGAGCAAAATGTTAACTTCTGTTCAATCGTAAATTCTTTTTTGTACTTGTGTGTTTTCTACATCTGAGCTAAAGCGGAGTACATACTCAGTTTAAAAAAGCCATACATCTCATTAAGAAAAATTATGTCGTTTTCTTTTGTTTTTTAATGAAAATCCATAACGATGGAGAGTATTATTCGCTTATCTCGGTGTACTTTTTCTCAAGTCTGATTGGCTCATTTTTGTTCAAACATGTTTAAACATGCTCAAACAAATGTTTGAGCATAATATCTGTTATAATTAATCCTAAAAGAAGTGCGTGGGAGAGCAAATTTTTTTTTCTTTTAATAAAAAAATACTTTGTATGTGTTTTTTCAAACTGTATTGTGGAGTTGGCAAAAAAGGCGCTTCAAAAAACACATCAGACCATTTTTTATCAGCAAGCAATATCATTTTGTCAGATCTGTTACATCTTTGACACGTTTATGCGAGTTGTTGATAGTTTACACCAGGGCAAGTAATACTTCCCATGCATTGAAAACAGCATTGCAGTAAAAGTTACATTAAAAAGCAGTTCGGCCCCACAATCAATAAGTCTGTACCCTTCTTTGATGAAGAAATACTTAGAAACGACAGCAAATACATAAATTACAAAATGATAACAAGTAACTTATTCAATTCAGATCTTTTTTCATAAAAAACGTTAGTATACCAAATAACAGGCTTTTCCTTCTTTATGAGCGCTTTTTCATTAAGAACTATGTTATGTAAAATGTCAAGTAAAATGTGTACTGTCTCGTTTTTCAATGAAAGTAAAAAATTTACTTTCAAAGATAAATAGTAATATTTTGGATAAAATCATGCTGAAGAAATACAGCTAAACAGCCAAAAGATGTTCAAAACAAGTAGTAGTTACTGTATTATGCCGAATCTAATATGAAAAAATATTTTCATTATTATTTTCACTCTTTATTACTGTAACTGTGAAGTTTTGTTTGCTTTTAATTTGCGATTCCCAAGATACAGTTAAATATAGTAGAATTTTTTGCCTGAAAAAATGTTGCATATAATGTATTTGATGAAAATCAAGTGTATTAATGGTAAGAGTTGATTCAAGATTGGCTGAAAAATGAGTTAATTTGTGCAATCCACACTATTTATCGCAATAGGCTACGTTCTGCATTGATGGGCACGTGACAAGATTGGCTGTTAGAAGTCGTCTCAAATTGTTCCTTTTTATGCTACTAACTGCATTATACTAGCCTTTGTATAACTCTTTACAAGTATTTCGATCGCACAAAGCCTCTCCCTCTCAAAGAAAGAGAGGAAACTGTAGGCCCTGTTGGGGCCGAGTCATTTCTGCTGTCGAGTCATTCCACTAGCCTTTCCTGTGGGCTCTCAAAAGGCCACCCAAAACAGCTCAATCACGTTCACATTGCCTCTCCCCCAGAAGGCGGAGAGCAAAAGCGTTTGTTATCGACTTATTTCTGCAGTCGATTCATTCAAAGCCTTTCCTGTGTGCTCTCAAGAGGGAGTCTATTTTGTACTAGTGATA
Organism: Cladonema radiatum; assembly: GCA_025330745.1. Taxonomy (NCBI): domain Eukaryota; kingdom Metazoa; phylum Cnidaria; class Hydrozoa; order Anthoathecata; family Cladonematidae; genus Cladonema; species Cladonema radiatum. The sequence goes on along the minus strand of JANSTP010159336.1, from coordinate 6,440 downwards.
AGATTCAGGAGAAGTAACTAAAGAGAACTGGTTTGAGAAAATTAGACCTTTTTTCTATTTTCTTAGATAAATATTAGCACAAACAACACTCCAATAATTCTGTTACTGTTGCATGCAGTGTTGCTTCGTTTAGACAAGGAAGCTCGTTTCTTGTTGAGGTGGTACTGAATACCGGAAGTTGTTGCCTCGCTAGCAGTACCGCGTTGTGGCATTTGACTATGCTATTTTCAGGCAGCCATTCAGCGCTGTGATGTGAGTTTCCTTATTAGTTCCTGATAGCCTGTCCTGCCTGAAGCGCAGCATCTTCGCATTTGTGCAAACTGCTCTCAGGCATGACCGACACAGGTTCTGGAATATTATCAGTTTCCATAGTCTATATTCCAAGTTCCATAGGCTCTAAAAATGGTAATGGTAGTTGTTGTGATTCATTTTTGTTAGCTGTGCTTGGAGCAACAAGTTCTCCATGCAATGCCACAGGTACTGATGGGTTATTCCTTTGTATTGTTCGTCCGCTTCCTGACGCCTGGTCTTGTCTTTTGTTATTAATTGCCAGTTCGTCATGAACGTCAGGTGCGATAACTCCTGCGGTGATTTCGTTTTTGGGTTCTTTGGTATCGGAATCACTTTTTTTGTCCACAAATTCACTCTTGGACTATTTCATACACAGGTTCACATACGTGATAGTGAACGCACGTCACTTTCTTTCTGCATGGTAATCCTTTATTGAATCCTCTAGTGGTGCAAATTCAATTTGTCTGTTGTGAAGTTTCGTAAGATACCTACCCACTATGGCTGTCCATCGATACTTCTGTAGCTAAACAAACAGGGTACAATATCAGTTGAGCTTTCTTGTAGGGAAACCTCACCACCGGCTATGAGCTAAGCAAAACTTCATACTTTGTTCGGATTTCAGACGCAAAGTGTTGAAGAACGTTTTTCATTTACTGGGTAAATGGCGAGCAAACTCATTTATCACATTCAAGACACTGGTTTTCATATGACTATGCCTTTACAGTTTTACGATAACCTCGAATGTTCTGTTGAATCCATATGAATAAAGGCATTTCTCGCTGCCTCATTTTAGGCATGATTACTATCTATTTGTCATAATGTCTGCCTACCGATACCTCTATCGTTGGACAAACGGGGCAGAAGATCAGTCGACAAACGTTATAACAGTTTTTTTATGAGGCTCCCTTGAAGAGAAGCCTCATTTGGAGGCCAGCTGCCATGAGCTAACAAAAGACTTCACAATTAGCTCTGAATTCAGATGCAAAGTGATAAAGATCGTTTTTCACTTACTAAATAAGTGGCGAGTTAACTCCCTACAAACTCATTCATGACTTTTGGGACACTGCATTTCATATAACAACCTCACAGCTTCACAATAACGTCTAACGTTCTGTCAAATCCATTTGGATAAAAGACAGGCAGATCTATTATGTCATTCTAAAGACAGCTGTCACATAAAGAATATTGCACGATTCGCAAGATTCGTTTTCCGGTTGTTGGTTGGTAAAACAGACCTTTTGTCGCGTCGCAATTTTGTCACTGTCAACTGTTTGTCAGTTCCCCTGTCGAAAATTGAATAGGCAGCAGACGTCCCAGATATCGACAATTTATACTAGAGCCAGGGAAATGAAAAATACACACAATTGGGTAAAACTTTCCAAAACAACACTACTTCAAGACATTTGATTTATTACCACTCTTTTAATATAACTTTGATATGTGATATCTAATGAGATATCTTGTTAAAGTTTTGAGTCGAATGAACGGTATCATACAGGGCGCGGCACACACAATAAGAGCGACAAAAATAAAGTTTTGTGTTTTCTAGAGTATTGATTAATTAATTTTAATTTTCTAGTGGTTTAAATATGATACTTGTAAGTTTCATCTGATGTTAAGATGGGTTACTGTAAGCACTTTTTGGTGAAGGAAAGGACAAAATTGTTGATTTGTTCTTTTTCAACAAAGTCACCAGCTCTTTTTCAGAGAAAGTTTTTACACAATTATCCATTTGAGAAAAATGCCTCATTGCAATACTAACGCTGCATTGCAATACTAATCCTGTATGTTTGGTAGAGATGCTCCAAAAAACTACTGTGGTTAACAATATCAAATGGCATTGTAACCTAAAGCTCAAAAAAGGGATACCAGCCCGTATTGAAGTCACCATGGACTAGCTAGAATAATTGCCCCGCAAACCATCTATCTGCTGATACAGAATGGGAGGAATACCACTAGATCTTTTAGTCAAGCTAAATATGACATTAAAATCTTTCTGCTAAATCGGCACTTTGCAAGGGAACAGTTTCAAATGGGCATTTCTTTCCAGGCAAGCCGCTGGAAATACAGTAGCGATTGACAGCCATCTGGTGATATCGCACAGCAATTGCTTTTACTGGTCCATGGTGATTTCAATACGAGCGGGCGTCTTGGTTGTGAGCTTTAGGGTACTACAGCCTTTAATATTGTTTACCACACTCTCAAAGCATATGATCGGCATTCTCTTAAAAGGATATTTGTGTAAAAACGTATTCTGAAAAAGAGCGGGTAACTTAATTGAAAAAGAACATTTTTTGTCCTTTCCCCATTCAAAAAATACTCGTAGCAGCCCATCTTGCTATCAGAGTTTCCTCTGTAAACTACCACAAAAATAAAAAGAAACAATTAATTCTCCAGAAAACATGAAACTTTATTTTTGTCTCTCTTATTGAGCCCCACCCTGTATATCTGTCATGAACTTCTTTGATCACAATAGAGTGATCAATTCAGACCTAAAGAAGACAAAGAAATATTTTAATTTCATGTAGAATTATGGCATAAATTGTGATAAAAATATCCCACCTGAGTACAGTAGATAAATGCTACAGCCTCAATTAGTAAGTAATCCTAATTAAACAACACCTATGAGATACTGTATTCTACCGGATATTGCAGACTATGGGTCCATATATCTCTTCAGAAAATCATCTTTAACATCTGTTTGACTTGTGTTGCTGCAGCACAGCGCTAAGGAACAAGCACACTCCATATAGAGACCAAACCAACAGCCGACTTATTAGCCTACTTTTAACCAACACTTAACATTATTAAACAGGATTTCTATCAAAGGGAAGAAATTTCACACTTTTTTGCGACCAAAAACCCCATTAGTTTTGATGATATGTGAAGAACCACAAAGCGAATTCAAAGAAACTATACATCAATGGATAGGTGCATCTTCCAGGGTTGCATTGGTAGATAAAAAATTGGGAAAATTTAATCATGCTGAAATTCAACTTTCCTTAATTAACGGCAGAGTGAAAGTACCCAAAAGCTAAGAAAGATGAAACAAATATCAATACTTTATAAATCACTTTCATAAAATCCAGTTAATTGAGAACAACAAAAAATTTCTCACCCTCAGTGCGTTCGTCCACAAAACCAAGAGAAAGGTTATATTTTAGCTTTTTAGATATTATTTTTACGTCTGGAAGTATCCAAATTGATATATCTTAACGCCCGACAGAAGTAAGTTGGGTCCAACTAACCAGTTTATAATGCATTACTATTAGCCCCAACTAAATGTAAAATATCTATTAATTTAATTTTTAAGACCCGAAAAAAGGCAAGTATGGATTGACTCGTGATACACTGTTCAAAATTTTCTTTACAAAAACAGACAAAGATTACTTATATTCATGACACTTTGGCCAGAAAAATTTGCTAAAAAAATTTGCAACATAAGGTGAAAAACCTGTTGAAGACTTATTCTCAGAAGGTTATAGCAAAAACACTATGATACTTCTTATAACTAACATACTGTTTATATTTAACTCGTTTGTATGACATTTCTCACTGAGAATACTATTTTTACTTTGGTCCAACAGCACACAATGCTACTGAATATGTCATGCTCTGGAATCGCAACTCGATAACAGCATGAACAGACATGAAATCAACAGCAGGAGTAGAAAGTATTTGAAATCGCATAAGTTAAACAGAACATAAAAACTTTTCACTATATTCAATGTGTGCGTCTGCCAAAATCAAAAAACGTCTTTTTTATGTTTTTTTAGATCATCTTAGCGTAAAAAAGTGCTCGCCGGGAAATGTCCGGAAGTTTGACAGGGCACAGTAGGGTCCAAGTCCAACTAACTAAAATGAAAATCAATTCGGCAACCCAAAGGTAAGCCTAAGAATTTCTGGAAGCCCAATTTTTAGGACCTCGAAAAAATGGTAGTGTTGAAAATCTCACGACACACCAGTGAGTAGACTCGCAACTACTGGTTAAAAAAAACTGATATCATTGTGTCTCTTCTAGACCTCTTCAAATGTCCAAATTCTGCATGGTACTTACTTTAAATATGGAAGATGTGACTGCATTATTTGTTTTCAAATTTGTTTTTCTCATTTGTGGCATGATTCTAAATTTTTTGAAATTTAATAACATCACCGTAAACTGTATTTAGTGAACTATCTTTCTAAAAAGTTTCATGTAAAAATACTAAAAGAAAAAAATTAGAGAGATTTAAAGTTTAAAGAAACTAGTGAAGTTTTCACAGAAAAAAACAAAGGTGAAAACAATTGTGACGTCTCGGTCACGCTCTATCGAAAAAAAGGAAGAAAAAAAGAGAAATAGAAGAAGCGAGTGGTTGCCTAATACCAGCTATTCACTACCTTTCACGGCGCTACTCTGCTTTTAAATCCTCCACTGAAGAAACAAGACTGATGCAGACAGACTTACCTATCATTTTGAGACGCAATAGGAAAATCTTGCATGAGAACACAATACTGAAGAGCCTCATCCAAATCAAAGTGTTAATCCACCATCACCTCTTTTTCAAGCCTATGGCAAATCCTGGATAGATACCTTATGGCTCATAAACCCCACTCTACTAAAGTAGCCAACGAACACACCGCCGAGATACTGTATTCTACTGGATACTTTAGACAGCGGATCCATGTATCTCTACAAGGACTAACCTCAGGTTCTGTTCTACTTGTATCGCTGCAGAACAGCGTCATAGAGAACAAGCAGACCTCTGAATAAAAAGATCAAGACCAGTCGACACAAACACTAACAGTAGGAAAGTCGATCATGAGACCTTTATTTTTCAGCCGATCCCGAACCCACTCCCCACATTAGTATACAGGATATTTATCAAATACAAGAAATTTAGCATTTTTTGGCCCACAATTTACGATAGGAGAAACTGTTAAATTAAATAAGACTTGACATTTTATACTGGTGTAGTCAAAAAATGCCTTATATGCCATGCTTGTATGCAGGGTTGAAGACGCTAGAAGCTCATTACAAGATAGGAATGGAAGCGAGGTTGTAAACTTGCAAGGACTTGAACAAACTTTGAACTCCTGAAAGATTGCCAAAAAGTAAATTATTTAATTTTATAATAACAATAAATTACAAAACACTCACCGAAGATGCCTTGATAATTCATTCCAAATAATTTTTTGCCAAGAAATTTGTAGCTAAAAATTTGATATTTTTTATTTGAAAAACTTAGTTTTATAATACATCTCAATACCGACTTAGTAAAATAATCAACTTTTCAGCTCTATTCCTGATTATCTAAATAGTTTGTTTATGTATAAATACAGCCTTAAAGAAACCTCTGCACAAATAATGCTTAATACTTTATCAGAGTCAAGATAATTATTTTTAGACTTCCTTTTTATTACTTTAGTTGTTTAATTTTAGTAGATTGCTTGAAAAAGCTGCATAAACTTAATTTAACATATGGCCAAGGGAGTTATAAGGGAAAGAAAAAAATAAGTAGTGGAGGTCAACAATGTTAACTTTCACAGATAATCAAATTGTAGTATCTGTTTAATAATATTTCATATGTGTGCAGAAATTGATATGCTTAAAAGGTGCGCTATTCTTAACTTAAGTGATAACCTCATTTATTGCAGCCTTTCTGTAGGTGAAAAATCTTGATTCTTTAAAATGTTATTGACCCTCTTGTCTCTGTTGTTAGTCTTGAATGGCTGTAAAATATTAGCATAAATCTGCTAACACTTTATCCAGGAAGCGTTAGTTGTAGGAATTTAACTAAGCGTAGATATAATAAAGTTCAAATATAATGCAAATATATTCAAAATCTTTAAAAGTCTTATATTTTCAAGAACATTAAAACAGCTTTGGTTCAGAAAATTAAACATAGATTTGAATATACGCTCTATTGTTTTCCCTACAACTGTAGATCATTATTGTCTTTATATTTTTGACAATATGAAGAGGCGGTTTGAATGTACAGCTCAGGCAGACTAGATTCCTTATTCCTCTCTGAATACATACTTAGCAGCAGAAAACCAGGGACGGCGCCATGAATTTCAAACTGGGAGGGCTAAAGACCTATTTTGATAACAAAGGAAGAGATTTGCTTTGAAAAAATAAAGAGTTGACAAAAAACTGGGGGGGCTATAGC
>JANSTP010159225.1:0-12243 GCA_025330745.1 Cladonema radiatum | reverse complement strand
TACAGTTAAAATGGATATTCATTCATTCTCTTTGAATGTTTTTGATTAGAAAGCAGTACATTTAAAATGGATATTCATTCATTCTGTAGGCATAACATTCAATCCCATTTTGTTCTTAGTAATAACAAGAGTTTTTACATTAGTTAATACCATTATTTATAAAGTTTATCTCACCTGATAAACCTTCAATATTGCAGCTTTTGATAACTTTTCATCCAATTAATTTATTTTAAGGTGTGCGATTGTTCTCTTGTGTCTCCACAGCTTTGTTGGAAAATTGTCCCACTCCCCCTTCCCTAAAAAAAAACAAAAAAATCCCTGCTTACTGTCCAGAAATTGCATAGCAATAATTTCCTAGACTTGACTTTGATTATGAAAGAGATGGTTTTATCAAGTATGGTAGTTATAAGATTCCTTTTTTCATTTTGAAGATAATGTGAAAAGGTTAGGCCTGGTATAGTGAATCTTTTTGATTGTCATTTTAGTAGCTACTAACTACTAATTGTTGCATGCCAAGAGTTTAAAAAAAAGGAATATTTTAATTTCGAAATGATGATAGCGTTGCAGTTTGAGTTTATATTTGCATTTTATAGAAGAAGGATTCTTAGACCTTTTTCCTTTCGGATTGTATTTTTATATTCCTTGTTTTCTGGTGCATAAGTTTCCCAACCTTTTCTATTCATTTTTTTCATTAAAGGTTTTTTGTAAGGGAAATTCCAATGTATTTCATTTTGTATTGAATTTTAAGAATAGGGATTTTTTTAAAAAAAAATAAGAAAATCGATCACGAAGTTCTTTTTCTTTTTTTAGAAATTATGACATGAACGATAATTGTTTAATATCAAATAATTTTTTTCTGATATTTTTTGCACATTGATCTTGTATTTGAGCTTTGACAATATTAATAATTTTTTTTCTTTTTTTGATAGCGGCTCAAAAATGTTAAAATAGCTGTCCTAGGGGGAAGGGGTTGCGAGATACCATAAATATGAAGAAAATACACCAAGAAATAAGGGGCTAGATTTTATACAAATTCCTTATTCAATGTTAATCTTTGAATTTTTTTAAATTTTCCTTATTGGCAAAAGTATTTTTAAACAAAAATCTATCAGGAATCATCAATACATCATAATTATTGAGGTGAGAAGTTTCCAGTGTTATATATGTCCCATTTGATATTTACGGAATTGTAAACGAAACATTGTTTTAGTGTGAAATGGCATCTTCCAACAACCCTTGAGTTTCACAGTGGCATTTGGCCATAGCCGTTGCAAGTGCCGTCACAAATTTTGTAAGGTTTAGGTTATTTGGTTACAGCTCCATTGAAAAGTTCTGTCGTTAAAACACCTGATATTCAAGGGTTGTACAGTAGTGTGGACAAAAAAATTTTTGACTCTAAAAATAATGAATTTTTCTAAAACTGTAAAAATTGCAAATAAAAATCTCCACCAAATATATAATGTTATAACCATGCTATAGGTATAATACATGCTATGCTATAGTTATATATACATGCTATAGTTATAATCACACTGCAATCAGGACTTTCATGACGAAACGTGACTGACTCATAAAATTGTAGATATTTAATTGTGCGAAATTCAAGTATCAAACACAGTCTGAAATTTTTGGATTATTTTGTACAACTTCGATTGAAACTTAGTGACAATTTCCCCAGTATCCAAGTTCCTTTAATGAGCAAAGTATTAAAATTACTATTGGGAAAATTTGCAATGAAAACAACCCAGATAAGTTCACTAATGACACCAATGGTATGAAATGGACAAAGGTAGAATTTAGAGGTTATTGTGTGACATTGCTGTAAATTGGTGTCAACAAAACCCTGAAGGAATTTATTTTACATACTTTGATTCTTCAATATGACTGGATGACTTGAGTATTAAAAAATTGAATATTAAATCGCAAAGTTTCAAAGTGTTTTTATTGTTCCAGTCTTCTTTGATAGCACTTAAAAAGTTATTCACTTTAAGCTTACAACTTTAAACTGACAGCAAATTTGTACTGTTTTATGAAGTCTTTAAATGTTAATTTAATAACAATATAATATAACTGTCAATTTTTTAAATAATCATGGTTGGCCATTTTAGGTTCAATATTTTTTACTGTCTCAATATCCTCACATTATCTTTTTTGTTTGACTTCACATTGTTTATTAGAGGGATATGAATTACTTGTTATTCTTAAATTAATCATGCTTTCATGATTTATGTGAATCTTACTCTGTATATGCTTATTCTTCAGTCATTCAGAATGGGGATATTTTCCATGGCAACAAACCTGGGTTTGTTTCTGCCTTGCTTCTGCATTAATTGCTTTTAGCATAATTGCGTCTTGTTTGCACGACCACGCCGCTGATCACAAAGACTGAGAAAATATATTAGTTCATCTAAATATGCATGCTGTTAATATCGGAGAGTTTTTGTTAGAAGCAATAAAGATATAAGTGAAGCCAATCTTTTTCGACATATTTTTATAAAATCATTTTTATTTTATATGTATATTTTTATTTTTGAAAAAAGATCGACCGTTTAGTTTTCTTTGTTGGTAGGTAGAGAGACTTTGACAAAGTTTTTCCCCATAAGAAATAGTGAAGATGAAATGAATAGACTACTCTAACTCCTCTAACTACTCTACAATAATCCCTAGCTCTTTTTACCTCCTACCTGTTTAGTATTACTTCGTCTTAAGGTCTTTGTTTTGGGTGCAGCCTGACTTGTTGAGATTGTTTGACAATCATTGATAAACTTGATTTAATAATCATGAGGCATTTTCATTAACAATAATCAGGTTTAACCCCGAGATTTGAATTCTATTTGTAACTCTCTATCTTTGCAACCAATTAGGTGGCCACTCAAGGCACGCAATTTTATTAATAAGAGAGTTAGCTCGTTAATACTGTTTTGATTCAAATTATCAAATATGCAACCAGCTTCAGTTTATATTGTATTAGTCTAATTGATTTTATTTTGAATCAAATTTGATCAGTCTAATTCAATTTTAGTTCAACCTTCCTTCCAAATCCTCATGATGGCTCATTATATGCATTTCTTGGTAGAAATGATCGCGATAATCTCATGGTATGTCTCAAAACTTTACTTCTGCTCTAGTGAAACAGGGTTTATTTCTATTATTTCATTTGTCATTTAGAAATTACCATTTACAATACCAGAGCTTGTTCATGCGTCGCCATGTAGAAGTTCTGATGGTGTTCTTTATGTTGGTAGGTTATTTGATTATAGAAAATACTGACATTTTTTGAACATTTCCAAATGGTTGAAAATTGTCTTAAATATTCCACTATGAGGCTTGTAATATTAATCAATTTGGTTGATATTTGTAGGTCGAAAACAAGACGTGTGGCACGCTATTGATCCTGAAACTGGTTTCAAACAATATGAGCTCACAATGGATGGAATTGAAAATATGTGTCCACCAAGAGGTCAAGCTAATGCACCTTTCTACATTGGAAAGACAGGTACGGAAATTCTTTTGCCGTTAGAGCTGTCCACTTGATTTCTTTTCATTGTTGTTTACTAATGTTACAGAGTATACAGTATCAATGTTTGATGGCAACATGGGCAAGAAAAAATGGAATGTCACGTTTCATGATTATTCGGCAAGAGAAATTGATGATTCATCATATGGTATATTCCCTTGCATTATTGTTTTGGTATGTTTAACTAAAAAACACCCCCCTCCCCTTACCACTGCAACCACCATAAAAAGGACAAATTTATTTTACTGGAGAATAAAAATGCAATTGATCTGAAATTCCAAAATTCAATTGTGAATCTAAGTTTTCGACTACCTTTCCAAGAAAAAACAATAACGTCATCAAATTTGGATGACATTTTAAGTTGAATTTGGTACCAAGGTGTTTAGAATAGGTTTGTTTATTGCTGTATAGCGTTTTATCACTTAATCATAAGTAGTTCTTGAAAATCAAGGGGTGCAGAACCCCACCCCCCTAGGTTTTCCAACCCCAAAAAAGCCCTGGTCTAATAGGGTTATACCAGGTAACAAAAATATCAAGACGTAACTAAAGATGTATCAAGATTGCAACCTTAATGAGATGATCCAGAAACAAGCATGAAATTCCTAAAAACTGCTGTCACATTAACTTAGTAGTTTTTCGCAATTTAAGCTTCAAAAAACACTATGAGTGCACAATAAAACACAAGTACAAAAAAACAATGAGTTATTATCAGAGACTATTAGGATTTGAAAAATATGAATGCTTTACTCAGATATTTTCAGTACTGCCGGAAAACTGCCGAGAAACAGTAGTGAAAATTTTTTGTGATGAAGATTGAGCATATTTTGATATGGAAATCATTCATTTAGACCGTGTCCACTTCATTTCAAGTTCAAGTGGTAGAATTGTTACTTTAGATCAGCTCACTGGTAAGAATTATTAATTGTTCTTTCCTTTACACATTTCGTGTTCTTTGTATAGAGATTTTTCTCTTTTTTTAAAGGTGAGGTGAGTTGGGAGAGGGATCTAGGGTCTCCGATTGTTGGATTATATCAGTGGAACACAGATGGCTTGCAGAAAATTGCAAGCACTTACGTAGCTGAAGAAACCATCAACTCAATTCTTGCATCTGCACAATCTGGTGAAAATGGAAGCCGATTTCTTGGTAAAGGAAAAGAATTGATTCTGAAGTAAGCCCTTTTTCTCTATAGAAAATTTTGTACAGTTGTTAGTAACTTTGAACTGGTGATGAGTCCTAGGAGAGGTTACTAGTATCCTTCAGATTGTGAAGGTGTCAAAATGACCTTCAAACACCTATTTGCAAATAAAATTTGAATGGCATCACTAAATCTAATAAAGTAAAACAGAATAGAGCATTTTTTGAGGGCAAAAGTTGAAAAAGTTTTGGTTTTTTATCATAGCATTTCAAGTGGCCACATAAGTTTTTGTTATTATATGTAATATTTTACCTCAGCTATCTCAGTCAGGCTTAAACTGAACAAGTTGGATGTTAATTTTCCTGCATGCTGCATTAATTTCTTGTTTTGCTGTAAAACTCCTATATTATTATGGTATATTAAGTGATTTATCACACCTAATATTGTGTGATTTCAAATAAATGTGTTGACCTATTTTACCTTTTAATATTGACAGTGATTTATGTTCATTATTTGTAAACAGTTGTTGTAAAACTCTTTTGGTGTGGAAACTGTGAAACTGTAATTAAAAATTTCTCTCTTATTCATATATATTCCCAATCAAACATTTTATAGGATGTGCTGTAACAGCGGGTTAGCATAAAATAGCTTTTATTAACATTATTTTTTATTTGAAATTTATATTTCTATGTTTGCAGACCGACTTTATTCATTGGGAAACATGGTGGTGGACTGTATGCTTTGCAATCACTTGTAGATGAAAATAATGTTGTAATAGATGTGAGTATGCATTATTTTCGCCTTTTTCGAAGTGGTAGACACAACATTTTCAGCTATGGTGAACAAGCTTATTGGTTTTTGAAAGTTCGGAGATTGCTTATCAACTAGCTTAGTTATATCAATACTGTATTTGTTTATCCACTTGCTTCTTACACATTCTATGACACTCATTGTGTTTCTCTGATCCTTGATTTAAGGGTGAATAAAGTTTTTTGCCGTTGTTCTTGTCTTGTTACTCTTATAATTATTATCATCGTTATGATTTTGATTTAGCCGAAGATTCTTATGATTGCTGGTCCCCAAGCCAGTTCCAACAGTAATGAGAAAGGAAAGCAGCAAGCCATTCCAGTTCTTACTGGTTATCACACTGTCCCCAAGCAATCCATGGATACCCTTACTGCAAACAACCTGCTAGGTTATCAAGATCGATTGGCTATTGCAACGAAAGTGAACCAGAAACTAGAAAATTTTGAAAATGGACAAGAGAAATCTTCTGATAAGAAAGGACTTTCGAAGTTGGTAGAAACTGTGAAACAGCACCAGAGTATTATCTTAATGGTGTTTTCATCTATGATCACTCCTATCTTCATAATGTTTTTCTTCTATTATAAGGTAGGTTGTTCCACTTGTTTTTTCTGGTGTTCTAAATTTCATAATATTTTTTTGTTTTATTTTCTCTTTTACAGAGAAATAAGAACGAGCTTGATACTCAATCAAGCATCACTTCATCCGCAACAGGCAAGCAGTTCTCAAAGTCATCCATTCACTCTAACCAATCAAACCATTCAAACCAGTCATCAACACATTCCATAGCTTTTTCCAACCATTCCGATACTTCCTATCCAATAGGTAAGTTTTGGAGTTTCTCAATCAATGCATTCAAATAATCTTTTTCATTCATTTTTCGTTCAATTATTCTTCTTATACTTGCAGAGGACGAATTTGGCTCAGTGCATGTTGGAAAAATTGGTTTTGATCCTAAAGAAATTATTGGTCGTGGGTGTGAGGGTACAATTGTTTTCAAGTAAGCCTTTACTAAAGTGCTCCTTAGACAAAATATTTCGTTTGCATGAAATATAGAACTTTAACTATGGATTGTATAGAAATATGTAAGCCATTTCTTCAAGATTGATAACAGTGAATAACCTTTATTTATAATTTGTTTTATGAACTTTCAAAAGTATTCTTCCATGAATGAAAACAAGTGATCAGTTTACTTGAATTGAAACCATAAATTTTCCAAATAACAAAACAAGAAAGTTTGCTGCAATTTCTTCATTTAGTATCTTCAGAAGTCTTTGCCACTGAGTTCACTGGGACCAAGAAAATTGATCTATCCTTCCTTCCTCTGTTGGGTTTTGTTCCGGAAATCAAAAATGTGATAACCTGAGCACATTGTTGTCAATATACGTGAGACCAACATGCAGAAGCAAAATTTTAATTAGAATACTAGGACACGCATGACTTGGCTGAAAGGAATATTTCAAAAGTTATGGACTGATGGGGATTTGAACCCACAACATACCACTTACTGTGCAGATGCTGCCAGACTGAGCTATAGGCCACGATTTTATCATGCTAATAGTCTGGGGGAGACCTTCTCCAATTTATCTTACTACATACCCACATTGTAGCAACTTGGAAGACAACCCAACTAGTGAATTCAACTCACGCTTGTTACGTAGAAATTATATATTTGTCACAGTCAAATTACTTAGGACAGAGACAACAGTCCAATTAAAGCCCTGGTTTCAGCTTGACAGCCATTCTCAGTCATATATACATGAGACCATATACATGTGCAGAAGCGAAATTTTTATTCGAGTACTAGGACACGCATGGCATTTGTTGAGACGAATATTTCAAAAGCTATGGACTGAGGGGGATTAACCCACGACCTACTGCTTACCATGCGGATGCTCTCCCAATGTTACTGTGAGACTATTAACATTATAAGCTCAGTCGGGAGAGTATCCACACAATAAGTGGTTTTTTCTTTCAAAACAAACAAAACACAAATTGCAGATTAATTTGCTTTATCTGCCAGAGCCATTTAGGATCATATTTTCCAAGAAAATCGATTTTATAAATTTTCATTTTGGGAAATCGTCAAAAGATAAAATTTTATTCATCAAAATGCTTTACGAGATACCTAAATGTTTGAACTCAGACCTGGGGAATACCACCTAATATTACTAAATTACTTATCCTGTTAGAAATCACATTAAAAGTGAAATTAAGAGAAATCAACCTTGAGCAATATATGATTACATATCACATTTCTACATAGTTGATCAAAGATTTTCAAAAAGAAGCTTCGAAACCAATTGGAGTCTCTGAGGATGAAAAATTCAAGAAAAAGAAACTAGTTATGTAGAGCATTTTGAAAAAAATCCTACATCTTTCATAATCAAAAAGTTTGTATAGATAATTAGAAATGCCTTAGGAATAAAATCTTCCTAGAAATAAGACTTTGAAATACAGTTACAAGCTCATTGCAAGCCCAAACTAGACCTTTCAACTTGTGATGTGTAAACTGTATAGTTTGTGCTTTTCAGACTCAACTGATTGCTTCTGAATATTTTATTTCTTTAATTCCCAATAAGTTTACAATAAAGTTTCTTTTTCATGATAAGCTACTTAATTCTTCTTAATTTGATTAATAAGCTCTCATGAAATTTTAAAAAAAAAGTAATGTGACTTTCATTGAGCAGCAAATCTGAAGATATTTTCATATTTTACTCGTTATAAATGAAATCAAGACATCTTATTCACAACAAGTGAAAGGAACGGTTATTTCTTAACATGATACTTTGATATATTAATTGGAATAGCCTTTCCTAATAGGCCTAGATCTAACTTATTTTTCATTAAGATAATAAGATCGTCTTCAGTGATACGTGCACAAAATTTTATTAGTAAATTTGCCAAGTTGAAGAAAGAAAAGCCTTATATGCAAACAGATGAGCATTACCCATTTGCTGGAGTGAGGGATGTGGTGTTTTGAATTATTACACGAAGCAAATCAGTATTTTTCAAAGTTTTAACTTTTAAGTCTCACAGGATAGTTTTTGTTCATTTTAGTTTTAATGTTTCTCAACTAGGCAAGCCTGAAATTATGCTTCAAATAGTTTTTAAGTTCAATGTTCCGTAGAACATTTTTATATCCTTATTTTAATTTATGTTAAGGGGAAGGTTTGATGAGAGAGATGTTGCAGTGAAAAGAATCCTTCCAGACTGTTTCAGTTTTGCTGACAGAGAAGTATTCACTATTTTTAGTTAACTACACCAATGGAAGTGGTTATGGGTTTTCAATCTTTGTATTATTATTTCCATCCAATTCTTGTTTCACCAGGTGGAGTTATTGAGAGAATCTGATGAACATCCGAACGTGATCAGATATTTTTGTATGGTAAGTTCGTTTGAAGATTTTTTCTAGCCAACCTAACATAATGTGTAATTGATTCTTTTAAAGCAATTAATTTTAGTATTATTTGCACTTGAAACACCTGTTCTAAGGTCTTTTGTGAATCTAGATATCGAACACTTTCTGTCCCTCAAAAAATATACTTTCAGCGCTTTTTAATCGGAGAAGGTGAAATATTTTAATTCTTAATGGGTTTTTTCTAAAAGTCCCTTTTCGCAGACATTTAACTCTGCCTTAATTTTATAGAATAGGTCCTGTGTTTTCAGAATAATTGAAAATGCCAAAGTTCCAAATAACTGATTGTGATCAGTAATTGCCTATTGTTTCGACTTTTAAAGCAACTTAACATGCTAAGGTTTAAGGATATTTTTTTAAGGTTCTATCAAAATCTCTAAATAAAGACTGATTTTTGTTGATAATTTACTTCATTCAAACCTTGCGTAATTTATTCAATATGACTTCTAATAAAGTATTTTTAATACTTATAATAACATATTAGATGCTTATTTTTTACCATAACACTCTGTTTCAATTGTGCACAGATTGTGCATCATGTAACCAATCAGATTTCGAAAAAAATTAAAATGAGGAAAATCTGAGGAAAACAAATTACAGAGATATTGAATAATCATTGTGCCACCTTCCTTTTCCTTTCATGATAAAACTAAACCATGTTACTCTGATGCTATCTGTCAGTTTATGGATAATACACAGGTGGGAAGAAAGTGGAAGCTGTAAGCCAATCGTTCAATTATTAACAAATTAATAAATTAGTAAGTTTTATCATTTTAAGATTAAAACTAAAGCTAGAGCTGTGATAACTTGTTTCTACCAAAATCTTTTATCCATCAAGCAAAAAGTTGCTCCAAAGCTATTTTCTGCAAGTTTTTTTTACATTGTACTATTTATTGTAACAAAAAATATTGCTTTTATTTCTTTTCTTTTGCCTGCACATACTGTCTGTTTATTGGATAAAAATATTGTATGGCAAATCGCAAATAACATGCACAGTAAGAAGCTCATTGTTTCTACATTACCCCAAACTTCAGATCTCTATTCTTGATGTATGCTGTGAATATTACCTCATCGTGAATATAGCATTCTCCGTAATATATCCTGAAAAGTGCACGCCAGGCTCACATTTAGTAAAATCAGGTCAAGTTTTCAGTCATTATACTGTCTCAATGTCTTATCTTACCAAAACTATGGAGCTCTTAAATGATTTAGCAAATGATTTATAAGGACAAACTAGAAGAAAGAACTTATTATTAACAAAAAAATTGAAAATGCATTAAAAAGTATTGAAATTTTACATTTGTTATATGCCTTCTCGTGGGAAAATGGGAAAGCTTTATTTTGTTTAAAAAAAGGGTTGTGTTCAATTAGATCTATGAGCTCTTGTATGATCATTTTTCACTCTTTTATTAATTATTAAAAATGAACAAGAGAAGAGAGTTCATTAAAAATGATGTAAATGATATCTGATCTGCTGCATGGTGTTACACTCATGATAAAAAACCACACAACTAAGGCAGATCATTTTTGAGAAACTGAAGTAATAAGGCGACATTTTTTTACTCAATAACTATTTTTTTGAGAAAAAGGACTTATCAAATTTTGGTAATGCAGTGATGCATCTTGGGAGAAATTTGGTCAGCTTTTTTTTCTTTTGGTTAGGAAGAAGATAAGCAATTCAGATATATTGCATTGGAGCTATGTCAAGCTACACTACAAGAGGTAATATTATGAGTTTATAATGAGGTTTTGCAAGTCTTTGACATCAAAATAAAACAAGTTATTTTGTAATAATTTATGTTGTCTTTTTTGATCTAGTACGTCCAAGTTGAAACTTTTAATCGGTTTAATTTGACACCGATCAAACTACTCTACCAAGCACTCTCTGGCTTGAATCATCTTCACTCATTAAATATAGGTAATTTCAATACTTTTAGTGCTTCTGTCACCTCACCTGTTTTAATGTTTTTCTTTCATTTCATTTTTTTTTTTTTTTTTTAGTTCATCGAGACATCAAACCTCACAATGTGTTAATATCATATCCAAGTATTAGAGGTGAAATAAAGGCCATGATATCAGATTTTGGTTTATGCAAGAAATTAGGTTTTGGCCGGCATTCTTTCTCATCAAGATCAGGAATTGGGACGGAAGGTTGGATCGCTCCAGAGGTTCTGAATTCCGATGGTAAAATAGTAAGTAAATTAGAACACTGAAAAAACAAATTACTTTATGAAACATGATGATGTACAAAAACTATATTTCAGCATCAAAGTTTTCAGTCGGTGTTCATTTTCAGATACCCCTCACAGATAATTAAAATTAAAAATTGAATTTCCTACTTGCCTAGTCTGTTTTTTTTGCCTACAGTGAAATAGTTAAAGATAAGAAAATGTTTATGTGATACTCTTTCTATATGTGGACAGCTCTAATGGAATGTTCCCTTCCCTGGTATGTTGAACAGTCCCTTCAACGACTGAAAAAATGCTAGTTTTGAGATTTGATAGGTAGATAGGGATATAAAAAGGGCCTGGAACTAGTCTAGTGTTTCAGGTATTTTTTAGACGAAAATGGAAGATTTTTTCCCACCAACCACCAAGGAAGTTTTGTTGAAAATGTTAGGTATTAATCTTCAGCAATCAATTACCTTTAGTTCTTTTATATTGGCTTCAAATTGAGATTGTCATCAAAATAGGAAAAGTTAGGATGGTCATAAAATTTGACAATGATCATTTATACAATTAACATTCAGTTTCTTCAATGTTGAAAACTATTTATTCTGCTTGCTTTCACAGACTCGAGCATGTGATGTTTTTTCGTTTGGTTGTGTCTTCTATTATGTGCTATCAAAAGGACTGCATCCATTTGGCGATAGCTTTAGAAGACAAGCAAATATATTGAGTGGCCAATATAGTCTGAAAAAGCTTCACTATATGGAGACAAGTAAGTTAATACAGAACCCAACATTAGTTGTTGGTATCTATGTTATTTGATTTGAAAGTAACATTTTAATTTGGATGCTATGGCTATAGTGTGACAAACAACAGACTTTTGTTTTTTTTTTTTGTTTTTCTTGAGTTCTCTAAGGGGCCGCGTCCATACTCAAATTGCCACAAGAAACGTCCAATGGACGTTTCTTGAAAAACCCACCCACCCACCATCAGAAACGTCCATCATGGCAATGTAGAAATATTGTCAGATCAGAGCGTCTAGATATATTTTCTGTCGCAAATTTATTACGCAACTTTCGTCATTCGAACGATACTAATGCTAAGTCATTCCCATTCCTCTTGCGACAGTGTAACTCGGCCCTAGGGCCGTAACCATTGCTACTGAAAATATACTTCAAAGCGCAACCTAGATCCCAGGTC
>JANSTP010159114.1:0-12246 GCA_025330745.1 Cladonema radiatum | reverse complement strand
CTATAGCTGACATGCAATCTGGAATACTGCACCACTGACTTGGAATATCTAAACATTTACATCACTATTTTATTTTGGTACTTTTTGGAGATTTTTTGGCTATAAAAGTTTTATTCTTGGTTTTTTGTGTAGAGTTTTCAGGCCTTATTGTCATATTTAAATGTTGAAATAGCCATTTTAGAGCATCCTGGGGCCTAAAAAGTTTTCGCCGCCCAACCATAGGAATAGCTAAAAATTGAAACAATAGAAAATATAGCAAAACGGTTTCTTTGAAATTAAGTAAAAGTCCTTTTAAATTTAATTCCATTTTAGACTAGAAATAACTCACTATTTAAAATTCCAAATCACTATGACTCATATATCTAAAACATCTAAATGACTATATATTTCTGGATTGCGCGTTCAGCAGAGACCGGCACCAGCGCCACCCAAGTAAAGATAACCCTATGTCCTTTTATCTAAACCAAGGTTAATAATCATGATAATCGAAGATTTGCTCTGCCCACAAATATAATACTTGATCCGAAATTTGAAACTACATTTAGCAGCTAACTTGATTACAATATAAATTAAGTTGAAATGTATTAGACCTTACAGATCGTTTTTGTTACTATTGGAAAATTTAAACATTCTTTGCAGGCCCAAGAAGAATTTTTTCCCTCAATTTGATATTGTATTAGTTGCAAACCTTTTTTCAAGTATTTAAGTGAAACAATACCAGAAAATAGTTCTAACATAGCATGTTTCCTACCTGGTACAGAGAATTTACTGCTGAACATTGCCCATACATCTCCCATATAATTCTCTACACTAATAATTTTAGATGTCTGGCAGAAAATTATTTTACAGCTATTGGATATCTAAAATTATTTTATGGTTATTTTAATTTTTATTGGCTTAATTAATACTTTGGTGATATGAAATAGACATTTCTTATTGCATGAAAAAATAATAATGTTGAAGTGAGATTCGAAATCGCGTTCTAAACCATTCATGCAAACTGAAACAAAGTTGACATTTTACCGTTCTACACTTTTGAGACAAATGTTGTCGCTCTTTGTTAGAACTATTATTGCACAGAAAAGTCTTCTTGATGCATGATAAAACAGGTATTTAGCTTGGCAAAATGAGATGCCGAAATTATTCAGTCTCGTTTTACCGATAAACACAAGCTCAATTTAATAAGTTCAGATATCCCATTTTTCTCGTCAAATATCTCTTTAATATGTGGCACGTCTTTCAGGGTTTGCATTTGTCATGAATATACTTTTTTTCTGATCTTGATTTTCAAAATCTAGCGCCGACATACAACCAACCAATCATGCATGGAAATTGCTTCAAAATTTAAGCTGCCAGTGTCAAGGCAAAAAATTTGGTAAAAAAACCCATTCAAAACATTGCTTTAGAGACAATTTTTATCTCTCATATAACATCTAATGAAAGGAAGCGAGCCGACACTTATTAGATGAAAGTGTCAAAGAGACGGAATGAATGCTGACACAGAGGTTCAAATATTATTCTAATATTATACAAACGACTTAGGCAGATATCCCAACCAAACTTCAAGAGATGTGTTCCCCAGAATAGTCAGTTTTTGCCCAACATTATTTGACCTAAAAGTGCCCAAAATGATTTAATATAATTATATTGACACTCTTATAACCTCTACATTAGTATGTGATCATAAAAAAGCAGCATTCTTTACTGATCTTGAGGATGAATGTCTAGATGCTTCAAGCAAAGAGCAGTTTTCCTTATGCTGGCGTAATCTCGATGAAAAATGTGACATCCGTGAAAAATTAGTGAACTTTATTCAATGCAAGAACGTTTGTCTGGAGAGGCTCTTTACAATGTTGTCTTAACATGTTTGTCAGAGGATTTGAAACTTGACAAGATGAATTGCAGAGGTCAAGGGTATCAGAAGCAGTTGTCTGTTGTTAGATCTGGGCTATCAACAAGAATTTCAGAAATACATTCGAAAATACAATAGTAAGGCTGTTATATACTGTTTATATACTCATTGATACAGTCACAGACTGTAAAGTACTTAAGCATTTCTTCCACCCACAATATGCAGGCAGTAAAAATGTTTTAGAACAAATTAAAGATATTGCCTGATTCTTTAGATCCTCTGAGATAAGACAAAGGCTTCTAGAACAGGTCTTTATATTTCATGTTAAGGGTTCTGTTATTAAAAGATTTTTCAATCCATGTTGAACTCGCTGGCTGGAAAATATTGATGCTCTTAATGTATTTTTAGATTTGAGCGTGGCCATTGTGTATAGTTTTAAGGAAATGAACAATCAATTAAAACCTGAACACGCTGTGAATAAATAACTATCAATTAAAACGTAAACACGCTGTGAAATATCTTGGCTGTTTCATCGATGAAACACCTTCTTGGAATGATCATTTGCAATATTAATCAACAAAACTAGCTTCTGCTGTTGGTATTATTTCTAACATCTGATATTATGTATCTCAAAAGACCTGCATAAGTATTTATCGTGCAATATTCCAGTCACTCATAATATATGGATCTTTAGTCTGGCAATTTACAAAGGATGAAAGCATTTCTTACATATATTCTTTGCAGAAGAACTTTTTGAAGCTGATTAATTTCAATGCTCGTGATGACCATTCGACCATAACCATTTAATCTGGAAGTACTTTATTTTTAACTTTTCCTTGTATTTTTCATGGCTCAATTGTACGAGGCTTGCCTCATCGAGCCTTCTTTGCGACAAAATTATCATAGCTTATTTTCAATGGATGTAAATATGTCGTAAAAGAATATATTTGAGTTGATTTGATTATCCTGTTTCGTATTGAAAATGATAATTTTATTTGAATCCTCTCTATTAGTTATGAAATCAACTAATTTTTTTCGAATGCAACAGTTTTTGGTAACATTTAGTATGTGGTAGGGTACAACCATTTTCGTTAATTTTCTCTGAGAATGTAAAACTAGAAAAAGCTGAACAGAAAACATACTAGGAAACAAGATCGTACAACTTGGAGAGGTAGATACTCGGTTGATAGAGGTGGTGGTGATAGGGATGAGAATGATCATGGTAGGGGTGAGAGATTTTGTGGCAGAGGTGGACATGGCAGGGGCCAGGATGGTCCCAGTAAGATGCAGGATTTGTTCCAGAGGTGGGCATGACAGGGGTAAGGAAGGTAACTATAGAGGCAAGGGATTCTGTCATATGGGTATTCGTGGCAGGGGCAAGGGTGGTCACAGTAGGGATGAGAGATTTCACGACAGAGGTGGACGTAGGATTGGTATGGAAGGTAACAGTAGGAGCGAGGGATTTCAAGGTAGAGAGGTTAGCATGGTAGAGGTCAGGATTGACGGGTTGGGGTAAGGGACTTCGTGGCAGAGCTAGGCATGACAGGGGCAAGGGATATTGTGATAGAAGTGGTTGTGGCAGGAGCAAAGATGGTTGCAAGTTATTGGAGGGGAAAGATGTGGAAGCTCAATCTATATAATCTTGGAAAATGGTGCGACCATTTTGAATATGCCTCTACATAAGTCACAGTAAATTTCTATGTACACTTCTATTTCCAATTTTGTTTGTTTCTCTTCATTATATCAAATGATTTTTTTCTCTTTAGTTTGGCTTTTAAGTAGTAGAAGCTAAAAATGGCTTTTATACTGTTCCAATCTCGGACTACATAACTCAATAAATTATAATTCACAACTGAAAAATATGTTCCTACTTTAATGTGTTCCTTGTGAACATATTTTTATTAGCATTTGCACTTATGTATTTTATTTTATTGTCAATCGAGTTTGCTAAATTGTGTGGGTTACATGCTAACATGGGTTATGTGGGTTCTTGGGTTAAATGGGTATGTGCTTGCATAGGTTACGTCAGTTTGTGGTTTGCATGTGTAGGTGGGTTATGTGGGTGACGTGGGTGTTTAAATAAATTACGTGGGTTACGTTGGTTCGTGGGTACGTGGGTCTTTTAGAAAAATTACGTGGGTACTTGGGTTGCCAGCCTGCGTGGGTCCTTTGAAAAATTATGTGGGTCGCGTTGGTTACTTGAGTCCAATTTTTTTGCGTAAGTCAATTTTTTTTTCAACATCTTAGGAGTAGAAAACAGTTACAGCAATTAATAATTGTTAACTCTTAATTGTTGATAAAGTTACAACAATTTATAAACTTACTGTCGGTCACCTGTATGCATTTTAACTGGTCTTTATGACAAGCGGGCAAAAAAAAAAAAAAAAAACGTAAAAAAAGTAAAAAAATTATGAAATTATATTGAATATCCAACAAAGGAAATATCGCACAAGGGGGACAGCCCTCTTCGAAACACAAGTAGACAATAGCCAAAGATTGTGCATTGTTGCAAATTAACTAAAACTTTATAATGGTAAGATTGAGGTGGGAGCCGAAAGGCCGAAGGCCGAATTTTGCCGAAAATTTGGCTCTTTTTTGAAAGCTGAAGCCGAAGGCCAACTTTTAGTGACGTCCGGAAAAATTCGGTCATACACGTGGGCCATATTAGTGGGCCGTGGCCCATATTATGTACGGATTTTTTGGCAGATATTCTTCTGAAAAGTAAGTGATTTTGGCTGCCTGTATTTCCAATTTTACAAAAATCAATGGGATATAAGCAGTTTTTGGCCATCATTCAATACTTTTCCAGAAAAAATTAATGACAAAATCAAGAGGTCGTGAGTTCGATTCTCACTTCTGGTATATTAGTTAGCTACACCAGAATAGCTCAGTGGTCAAGAGCGCTTGATTTGTCTACCTTAGTGCTTATTATATATACACGCTTTTCTTTATAAGAACCAGTAAACTCCGACCTGTGTTCTGGCTGTTCTTAATTTTTGGACGAAAATTAGGCTGAAATATTCTTAAAGTGTTCCTATTTTCCTACTGTAATTTTCGATATTATCCTTTTAATAAGATAATTATAAGTGTCTTTACCACTTCTTTACAATCTCAAGCCTCAGCTTGTTCTTCACTTGTTCTAATGTTTTGCTAAAACTTGAAGCTCGTGTTCTTATAAAATTGTTTTTATGAAACAAAAAGCGGGTAATCTTTTTCACTTACGTAAGTAATAAATCATTGATTAAAAGCTTCTGCAAGATATAAAGGAAACAATTTTCAGTTTCTACAGCTGCAAAATTTTTACATAAGAATAATAGAAAATGATGTATTTTTCTATTATCACATGAATTTCCTTCTCGTCAACCCTCTCAAACGAATTAAAAAAGTTTTTTTATTGGAAAACAGGTGTGATATGTTAACGTATTCTCAACACGAGCAACTTTTTTTCTGAAACCTCACGCAATGCAATATCTCCGTTAATTTCACTAGTTAGCAAGCTCTGTGAAAGATCAAAGCCACGCTACGAATAGCAGCCAAGTTTGTTATCCATTCTCTCTAGCATATTAATACTATTTATAGTATAAATTAACCAGGAATGGCTACAACATCAAAGTCAAAAGAATCCAAAGACATTTGGGATTACTTCGAGAGGAATTCAAAACACGAATCGAAACCTATGTGTAAAAAATACGAAAAAGTATTTTTGCGAGGCAAATCAGGTAGCAAAACAAAGGGACTTGGCACCACTTCTCTTTGGTCACACGTTAATACATGCCAATTACGTGAACAAAAAAGTCCGTTACAGCAAATGAGCTTGGAACAATCGCTGAAGAGAAAACTACAAGTAATTATGTAATCGGTAAGTAATTATGAGATCTGTTTTATACTTTTTTGCTCAGCTTTGCACTCATAGCATCATACGTTATCGGTAATTAACGAATCATTAAGTCAGTCAATTAATGCAATGTGTTCAGTCAAACGACAACACAGCAATCAAGTAAATAACACTTATACATAACACCCATTTATTTACTTTCTCAATTCTTTATGTACTAATTTTTATTCTTCTACAACTGCAGTTACAGGTGGTTTGCAATAGATGGCTGGGAGATTAATCAACAGTAGGGGAAAATCAAAAATTTAATATTGGTGTGTTAGATAATGCTGCCAATGTGACGGCGGCTCTTGAAGAGTCAAGAACTCTGGAACTCAGGTGATATAATTGACGTCATTTTCATCAGTGTCTTTTCGTCTTTATTTTCCAATTTTTTTTCCCCATTTCTTCTCAGTGCATATTGTTAAAGCATAAACCCTTCTAGGGATTTTAGGGTTAGGGTTAGTTGGTTTTTCATACAGTTCTCAGCAAGTAGCTACTGATTCTAAGCACTTTAAATATATGTTGAAAGATTTTAGATATTTGAACAGGAAATCGGAGTTTTAAGGAACTGATCCTGAAAAATAGCATTACCAATAGCTTAAAACGTCGTGATGATCATTGGTATGGCCATCGCAATTTTTTTGACAAAATTTAGAAGAGAAATCAATAATATAGAAGAGTGGGAATATCCGCTTATGAATTATGGCGTGCCAACCTAGACAAAAAATGAATTTAACAAAGCAATTCGTAAATAGAATGAAATAAAATCTGACTAACTGCATACCTTGTAGTTTAAAGAGAGATACACTTTAATTGTTTAAGTCACTCTAGAACAACAATTTTTAATTAAAAGAAAATACGAAGAAGGAAGGAAATGTTGCAATGAGTAGAATATTAATGTCACCAAAAGATAAAGGTAGGCTTTAAATATTTTTTTAGAGAATAATCGTCTAATAGTACCATATGTTTTTAGTATTATTGCCTGAAATTGTACACTCAACTGATTGTTGTCCATATATATGCAAATGTAGTGGAACTACAGTTAATTCTTGTTCCAGAAGTATTACCAATTTTGAGTCGAAAAATATCGTCTCAATGATTCACGCATCTACGACCGCCTTATATTTGAACAAAGACAGGATTTCAGATTGCAATACGTAATTTATCACCCGTTTGGTTAATCTCAAAGACTTCATCTTCATGAAAGCAAGATAATAAACAATACCATAATCCTTATCCTGGTTCAGACGTTTGCACTTGAATTACAACAAAAATAACTACAATATCTAAAGAAGACTTTGCAGGATATAACAAACAACGTGTTTTTTATCTTCGATATAACAAGATTGAAGTTCTAAAACCAAAACGCTTTTTAACATCTAACTAGTATTATCAAAATTGATATAAAGAATTGCAGTTTTAAAACACTTGCTGAAACAGCATTTCAAGGATTAAAAAATATACGGCTCGTATTTTTAATGAGGAATAAAATCAACGTTCTTTATGCAATATTTATATCTTGACTCCAATGACATCCATACAATGATGGTAGGTTTGAAAATTTGAAATTAGACTGGCTTTCTTTAAACAATAGAGCAGAATAAGTAAAGCAGCCTTTAAAGGATTGGATATTTGGTTAGAATTAAATTTAGACAACATCCCATTGGAATAGGACTGTATATTGTATTGCTGGCTAGAGAATCAATCGCTCACTGAACAAATTTCAGGAAAATGCTACGACAAATCTCAAACAATCATCAAAAAATTACAGATCATAGTTTTAGAGAAAAATCGTACACCCTGCTTGTTGAAGCCTTTCAAAAAAATTGCAATTGCAACTTGTGTTGATACATGAAAAACTTTATTCAAGTGTAATTGCCTTCCAGGCATTACAGGTTACACATGTCAGAAACAAGATTTTTGTTACACCAACCCATGTTTTAGTAACGACACATGCATAAACATAAATAACACATTTCAATGCAATTGTTCTGCTTGTTGTAAGGGAAAAGTTTGAAAGAAAAGACCTTTGTCTTAAAAATCAATGTTCGAGTAATGGTAATTGCACACAATAAATAGAAAAACGGACTTTCAATGTAGCTGTAGATAAGGTTATATTGATGAAACGTGTAAACGGGGAGATTTATGTATTGCCAACGCATGCAAAAAGGAAATTGAACAAATCACATAGGCGAAAATGATTATGAGTGCACTTACCCTGAACTATATCTTGGAAAGAAAGAACTGCATTTGCCACAAATAATTGCATTCTTTGCCAAAGATTGTTTCACAAAAGATTGATAAATTTGGAGAAATAAAAGCTAACGAAACTGCTGCTGAAAAGAAAGAGAAGGAAAATAAAATATCGATTAAAATAATTTTTTTCAAGAATCCCTGGTGTACCTCAGGAATTTCCATTGTTATCTATGTCTGTAAAAGTAAATTTCAAACATTCCTTTTATATAATTATTTTATTATGGTGATTGAATTAACCTTTCATGAAATTTGAATTTTCGTAAAACCTTTTTTAATTCATTAATAACATTAAAGACCACTGATTCTGTGTAATAATTGTACGTTCTACAGTATATAAGAGAGCATGCATTAGACGATCGTCAAACACCAGGTTTTAGGAACCCTGAATGCCCTCTTTATTGATTTATTAGAAATAAGTGGGAGGCTATAACTTTATGAATTCAAATTAAAAAAGTTAATTGAAACATTTTCTGTCTCAATTCTCAATTATAAAAAGAACGTCAAAAATAGTTCCAAACTTTTTTTGGTTTTCCATTGAAAACAAATTTAAAAATTTTTCAGCTGGTCCAGGAGGATCAATTGAACCAATGGACAATAACTATTGTTTAAAGATTTAAGAATTCATGAAAGATTTGAAAGGAAGTATGGAATGCTTCTATTAAATTATTTATTCTTTGTTTGTTTACCGTAATCCTAATTTAACTCAACTATATATTCTGCTTTATGTAAAAAATGTGATCCTAGAACAATACAACAGATCAATATGTTCTTAAGGGATTCGTTAATAAATCTTACCTTTTTGTTGGATGATTAAATGCTGATCACCGCTTCCTGGATGATAACAACATCATTTGGATTAAATGAAAATGAAACTCGATGAGGAGTTTTCTTTCTTTTTATACCTTTATAATTTGCATGCAAGGGTATGTTTCGTTATTGTTTCAACTATGAATTTTATACGTTATCCATAAATCTAATATTGAAATGTTTGAATTTCAGCTTTACAAATTTACCCCCTTTTTGTTCAAGTGGATATTGTGTTCAAGATTGCCAAATCAAACTGTTCAAATTTCTGTCGCAAGTTTTATGAAGGCCATCCCAAAATAATGTCTGGAATATTTACAGTGTATTGCCCCCACACTTATTTGTTGAATAAATATACACATTTTTATTAAAAGCAACCAATGTAACCAACAACGTTAGGCAAGCCGGCAAAAGTTTTAAGCAACTTTGCTGGCTCTTAGTTTTAAAAATAGCAAAAAAGAATATATTTACAATAACATTTGGTGTAATTAAAGGGGTAACTGTCAACGTTGGGTTTTTTTCTGGCTGTATTCGTATATGGACACCAAGCAATCAACGCCAAAGTTTTTCCCCCAAAACTCTTTACTTTTGGAGGTATATAAAAAAACACTTTCTACCGATAATTATTTTTAGACTAAAAATAATAAGGCCATAAATCAAGAAAAACGAGTATTCTTTTTTGTAATTGGTTAACATTTTCTTAATAACAAAGACAGATAGATAAGATAGATAATATATATTCATTCATCATCATCAAATACATATGCTAATACAGATGTTCTACATACTCAAATAATACACGCAATAATCATAATTTAACATCAACGTTAATAGTTGATAAGAATAAGTTCCATAGAGATCTTTTTTACAGGCGCAGCGAGCTTTAATGAGTAATTTTTATTATTATTTAGAAATAGTTCAACGATATTTTACAGGAAGTAACGAAGGAAGTTTAAAAACATTTTGGCAAAATATTCTTATGTGAATTGGTAGATATTTCAAAATTACAGTTTGAAACTCTTGGTAAACTTTTTTTATGGACACCTCTGTATATACATGGAGATTTTTAGTTGAGCAAATTTTATCAGAAAAGATAACATAATAATATACAGTATCCAAAATTGAATTTAGTAAAGAAAAAGGTTTATAAGGTCTCACCTGCTTTTAAATATCTTTAACTAATTGAAACGCTATTTTCTTCATCAGAGTCTTCGATCTTTATGTTAAAAACCTCATGTTGCTTTTGATCGGAATTTCTTCCTTAGTAACTCTCCAATCATCTCCTGTAATGAATGGACACCCATTTCAATCTTAGGAATAACATCTTCAATAAACAAATCTTCCCTTCAAATATTCTGGAGACCGGTAGAATCTTTTTATAGTATATCAAGCTTAACGGCAACTTTAAAGAACATTTGGATATTACATAATTTGCGTAAAAATCCCCTAACTTTTGACTGTTTCGTGGAATCCTTCAGTGCTGCTTTGATGTACACAAAAGCTGTTATGAAAGCCGGCTAGAGATGAAGCAACTTTGAGTCAACATCGTATGGGTGGCCAATGAATCGAGTTCCATAATGTTTCGGGTGAGTATAATAAGTGATATTAAGGCTATTGATACACGCAGTTTTAACTTTACTTTTGTTATCACCTGAAGTTTTAACTAGTAATGCAGCAAAGTTAAAAACTCTTCAACTTCATCAAAGATGGATTTTATGAAATGATTTTTTAATCACTAATTCTATCCAATGATTGATACAGTGCAAAGACACTGCTTCCCGTAAATGTGATGCAAATAGATTATCAACAGTTGCTTTACTGGAGTTGCATCAGCACCTCGTAGCTAAATTGAAACAAAAAATATCAGGAAAAGGAAAAAAAAATACTACCACACTTTGAGAAAAAACTAATAAATGAAAAACTATCTCCTGGACATAGTTTATGGTCAGGGCTGCCTATAATATGTAGCAAAAAATAGTATCACAAACAAATATCTCTTCCAATTCCAGCAAACTACTATGTATTTGGTTTTGGTTTTAATATCTTTTGTCGTGTTTTGTTCAATGAAGGCAGTTTAGAAACGAAAGACAAATAAAGGTCCTGTTCTAAAATGCTACTCCATGTGTTTTCAGAATCTGAACAAAAACAAAAGAGGGAAAAAAAGATGTGAATAACTTGACATTTCTAACAAGCCAATGACGATATCATGTGGAGAGCCATCTTTAATAACTCTGGATAAAATTAAGTATTTCTCTCCTTACAGGCTTGCGACCCATTGGATATTAAGTTGAAAAATTTGGAATTACCAAGTACTATTCCCTTTTTTCGTCTCACGACACATGCAACACATGGCAATTTCATAAGCTGGTATAAACATTTATGACATAAAGATCATATGAACACGTTTTCAAATAAGTAGTTATCTTTTGCTGCAAACATGTTGACTAGGAATTTTTCATACCATCTTCTTTGCATTTTTTGGCTTCCAGTGCAATTCAATGAGCGTTACTTATTAAATGACGGCCAGTATTATTAGTCCCTTCAACATATGTCATCATAGCTATTGCTGCATCTTCCTTGAGTGGTGGATGTATTTCAATTGCACCTTTTTTGAGCACACTCTTTAAAATAAATGAAATTTACAAATATCTTTTTTTTTTTTTTTTTTTCGGTTTTGCAACCAATGACTTCCCAGCCCCAGGATTTCAATGTTGAAAAAGCAACTTTATTTCCAGTAGCCAGTAGCCACTAATAATTGAAAAGCCGGATTAAATAAATGTTTAATAAATAAACTTCAATTCTTAGAAGTGGAAGCCAGAAGCCGGTAGCCACCAAATTTTAAACACCACAATTTAAATATTCAGTTCAGATTTTGCAGATGTTTTTTAAAATATCGTAAAACTAAGAAGACCACTCTCTGGGGACCATAAATAAGTGGTCTTCTTAGACATTTTCTGTGATTGACAGACTCGCTCCAAACCTCTAAAAATATCGGCAAGAAGCAAGCAAGCGCTGCTAGCTAGCACAAAGGCAGAAGTAGTATGCAAGCACTAAAAAAGAAGGAAGAACCAAGTTACATGAATTTATTGTATTTTTTTTTTTTTTTTTTTTGTCAAAATGAAAATGCTATGGATGAGTTTTTATATAGGCTGTCAAAACCTTAGCATCTTTTTGCCTGCTCAAATTGTCATTTTTTGCGATGTGACCATGCCGCAATCTGCCAAAAATGTAAACGTAAAACGCAAGGGGTCTATAGAAATTGAAATGTTTGGACCAATAACTAATGGTCTTTATAGACCGGTAGTCTTCTTACAGAGGTTGTCGTTAGCAGGTTTCACTGTATTTAAAGGGGTTCCCCATGAAAAAAATGGCAGTTTCTGAAAAATTTTTTTTTGGTTTTTTACACTCCTAGAATCTACATTCTCTATGCTTTTCAAAAATGTATTGTGTGCCACGT
>JANSTP010159003.1:0-12247 GCA_025330745.1 Cladonema radiatum | reverse complement strand
TCGTTTTGCAAATGTACTGTCTGACCAATACACTTTTGATTCTGATATCCAGTTAGATGGGACAACTGCATCTACCACTTGATTTTTTTCCTTTATACTGACCAATGCATATGCCAGTAAATCCTCCATATTTATCATATTCCCTAAACATATAATACCAACAACAATATGCACACAAGAACCTTTCCTTTCCACGTATAACTTTTTGTTTTGAGTTCTCATCTTTCAGAGAACATCGGAATGGAACATATTTTTTATCAGCATGTTCAAATGCTCAAAAGGCATTTCATTTTCAAAAAGGGCCTGGAACTGATGTCTATTTACAGAGACTTTGATTACAGAAGAATTGAAATCAGATTACTACATAATCATTATTAAAACCTAGAATGTAGAGCATTCAAGAATATATGATTTTTGTTCACACTTCATGAAATCAAAAATTCTTATAGATACTTGGGTAATTCCCTGAGTGAAAAATCTTGGAGCTTAAATATATGTTAAGAATGATATAAGTGACTGAGATGAAACAAAAAATGATATTAACTTTCAATAAACACTAGAAATTTTGATTGAAATGCAAACATAGACAATAGAGGTTTCATTTCAGGTAAATAAATAGTGGCAGAAAAAAAAACTATGGGAAAGGCAAAAAGTTAAATAGGAATTTTACTGTGATGTGCCTTTTCAACCATTATATATATTACAATGCTTTGAAGTTTACTAACAGTAATAAGTGGCAACTGTTAAGGTCATCCTATGAAACAAATATTTTTTGAAAAATTAAATCGGTTGACAAAAAGAAGATAATTCCAAAATTTGAATTCATTGCTATGAGAGAAGAATAAAACTTAGAATGCTTGAAAAACTTTTAACGCCATACAGTTATTTATCTAGGAGAAATGATTTTTTGATTCTATAAAAGCATTGCTACTAAAAATAACACTATTAAAATTTTAAGTCAAAAATGAGTTACTTCTAAGTTTTACACTAGCTTTAATGATCAACAAAACATGCTCAGGTATGAAATTATGATGATATGAGATGAGATCATACTTCCCAGTTAACATCATGTAGCAAAGCCACAATAATTACACCATTTGGTGTTGGCATATATGCCATTTTCCTTTTAAACAAACTTCTGTGCTTTACAGATGACTTTCTTGTCAGATTCCCCACTCTGACGAAAAAAATATTCACAGTACTAGAATGGCAAGGCTCCACAAAAAAGTCTTCCAGGTATCGCTTTTCAATAATATAACACATGTAATATCCTTCTTCGGCGGCTAAGTTTCTCACACATGCAACTTCTCCTGAATATAACAAAAAGCATTTATCTTTGCTGCTACTGGATATTTTTGTCCGCAAATCTTTTACTGATATTGACCCTCCACTTTTCTCAAGCTCAGTACAACGTTTAACAACTTGTGCCACTGGATTGGTGGCCTGTCTTACAAGTTTTTTGATAACCTGTAAGTGATTTTCGAATGGAAAACACGATATTTGATCTAAACTTGCTCTAAAATGAGCAACATCTTCATGAAGATGAATTAAACTATGCACATTATAAACAACAAACGCTGCAGTATAAAAAACACTGCTTCTAGCCACAAAATACTGTATGAGTTCTTTGGCATAATTTAGATATTCCATTCTAAATGATTCATCAGTTTCCAACATAATACGTAAAGCTACAACCAGAGTGAGAAAATGAGTATACATTTCTACAGAAAAGACATCTTTCAGTGCAATGATTCCAGTATATAGGACAAATTGTCGAAATTCTGTAGCTTTCCATCGCTTCAATTCGATCAATGATCTTGGTTGCCTTGCCATTTCAGAAGGCATAGAGCCACTTAAACTTTCTAATACATTAGAAATCATCCCAACCTGAATTGCTGATACTCTACAAAACCTTGGACCTTCCTTGATGTACAATAACATACGTTTAACAACTCCTAGGCATACTAAATGCATATAATCTAGCGAAAAATCTTTTATGCAGTCAATACTTGTTGGTATAAGTGGCGATAATATTAATTGATGGTCATCATCAAAATCCATGTTGTTAAATTGTCTTGTTGTTCTTCGAATACAATTTATATCCATAAAAGTCATTCGCTGTTCTATCCTTTCACCTTCTACTGTACATCTTTCGCAAGCATAATAGCCTGTATGACCTTTAATTCCCTTAACAAATTGCCGAGCAGGCGCATCACAAAAAAATCCTCTAATGTCAAATTCATAACTCTAGCCCTCAAAAATGATACCACTTGCCCTTAAGTTTGTTATTTCCACAACAAAGTCACTCAAATATTCATCGATGCTATTTGGTTTTTCTCTTCCATGGAATAAACATATGATAAATGGCGGTTGACTACAAAACTGACCCAAAATAGGCCATAATTGTGACTGTGAGGATTTCGAAAGAGGGATACCATCAATGTTTACTGATAACAATATTTTATCAATGCCATTCAAATCTGAAGGACTAATTTCAGTCAGCTGTTTCAAAACATTTCTTTCAATTCCTAGGTATATATACTCTCCCCCGCAACGTTCGATAACTGGAACCCTTCTAGGAGTCTTTAGCAAAGACCTTGAATCTTTAGGCAAATCTGAGTGTCCATTTTCTCTCAACAACTTTAATAAGTCATTAATAGCTTCTCTTGAATTCTTATGTGTGCATGCCCAAGTTGCAAGTTTATCTGCTAGAGATTCACTTCTATCAGAATTACAATCATCACTGCTATCATTGTCATCATGATTATTATTATCAGAACAATCATCATTATTATCGTCATCATCATCATTATCATCATCAACTATATTGTCGTAATTATTCATAAAATTGTTGTTATCAAATATACTCCTCTGATTTATATCAGCAGGACTTCCCCCATCGCTGGCAATTTCTTCACTAGCTGAGGTAACTTCCTCTTCGCTTTGATCTAATACATCTCGCTCAGCTCGTTGATTTCTTCGCCAATCACGCAAGTACTTAGCTTGCTGTGACATTATCTTTAAATTTAATATATTCACTATTAAATAATCTAAAAATGGGGAATAATAAATTCAGGAAATAAAAAAAAACAAATTTTAAACACAAGATAAACAAACCAGTTAAATACTGTTCTCAAATTCTAATTTCAGAATATTATTTGACAACTGAGCTGTTTGAACAATCTGATTTTTCTCCAAACTATCTTCACTTAACATCTGAGATATTTTTTCATTCAAAAAACAGATTTAGGTTTGCTATCAGATATTGAGTGTTTCTTTCTAAACAAAAACTAATGAAACAACTTTTTCAAATATACAGGTAAGAGTACGTTTTAGTTTGAACAATATGGATTGGACACTGACGACGTAAAGATTAAAAAGATGTTTTAATATTGTAGCTATATCTTTACAGTGCTCAAAGAAAAAGTGACTTAGCAATTTTAGTTTTCTGTTTTCTGATTTGATAACTTGGATAAAATTAAATGTTCTTCCTATCTTCTGTTTAGCAAATTTACCATTAAGTACTTTTGCTCCAGCAGCTTTTTACTGAGTGTACTGATAATAGCCTGATAATAGAATTCAGAGAGCTGGAATTTCTGAATATGAGTTAATATGAGAACAACAAAAATAAATTAGCCACATACTATCTTGGGGAGAATTTCACGCGTTATTACCTTAACTGAATATTATCTTAACTGATTAACTGATATTATCCTAACCTAGTGCTTCTTTTATATTCAAATCCTATTTTTGACGGCACTTTTCTTTGGGATGAAAAAAAATATCTAAAAAAAAGATACTTTATAAGTATACTTTCAAAAATATTTCAGGGTAGAATCCAGAGTATATTTGGGGGGCAGCTATATAGGTCTAAACATTACCAAACACTTTGCAATGAATTTGTCTTTGGAACTTTATCTGAAGCTACAATACCTCAATTCTTTAGTTTCACTCATATATCAATATAAAAGAAGCAATTTATTCCAGATAGAAAATTGAATTTTTGAAGGGGAAACTTTTTGGGGACATTTTTTGGGGTTCCCATTGCCTTCAAAGGTAATCACTTTTGCTCTAGATGCTACTCTGAATTTTACTTTCGAATTACCATCTTTATTAAATACATTTTATGTTCTCATATAGCTATTAGAGACACCATACTAAAAAGTAGATACTTTTGATGGCAAAGCATTGATTAACAAATACTTGAAAGTTATTAATTTATAAAATTGTAACCGAAACAAGGAATTGCACCTCATTACGAAACACGATACAAGTGATGAAGTTTGCTTTAATCAAGCCTGAACAAAAAGAAAAAGGAATTTGAAAGTAATAGACATATATACAACCTGCAAGAAAGAACACAACCAGAAATAACACTAAATACATATAAACAGATTTCTCTCATTTACAGCATATTTTACACATTACAAGATAATAATCATGTTTTACGTACAATTCAACTGTTTTTGAAACTGCGACATATTTGCAAAATATTGGGTCGATCCTTAGGATCATCAGCGGTCATCTTTTTTGAAAGGAAAACTAAAAAGTTGTTACTTGCATCTGCAACAAATGAATAGATCATACCAACAGAAAAAACATCGGATGCGAAGGATGTTTTTCCTCCATACACATTTTTTAGCTCATACGCAAGGTGAGGATACTTGTTTTTGTACCGCGCTTTTTGTCGAGGTCCAAGCTTGTAATGAATAGGTTTAGATTTAGATGTCACTTTTCCCATGTCGCATACTTTCACACAAGGAAACTTTTCACCAGTTTTGCTCTTTAACAGAACATTGTTTGACTTTATGTCATTGTGCAAAACCCCATTCAGGTGCATAAATTTGATTGCCTCTGCAATTTGTCTGCAAATGTTATTCCATACAGGTTGGTCGTAAGCTTCTTTTTTCTTCTCGGAGTATACTGTCTTTATACATCCATCTGAGCTTGATACTAGTTCCATGACTAGCTTATCGTCTACTACTCCAAAGACATAAGGAAAGTAAAATGATCCTGCAAGGGATTGCAAAACCTTTGCCTCAAAAACTGGATCAAAGTATTTTGGATTCTTTCCAATTTTCACAGCACAATCAATATTTAATGTTTTAAATGTTCCAACTTTTACCACACCAAAAGTGCCCTCACCAATGACTTTATTGGATATTTCTACAGTATCTTCTGATAAAGTAGTTGTTGTCGGTAGAAACGTCTCAAAGTGATTCCTATTATTAATTTGAATTTTCGTGACCGAAGATATTTCTTTTTTATCTGAGACTGGTTGTCTTATCATTGCTGTCTGTAGTTGATTTTTCAAATTAATATTTTCTTCAGCCACTCTCTTTGCGTTCTGCAGTAGGGCTCTTCTTTTTACTTTTGCTTTTGATTTCTTTCTCATATTCCTTTTAGCTATACTTTCCTCAGTGCGACCCATGGCTAAATATATATTCCAATCTCATAAATATTTTTGAAACGACTGTATACCGTCTTAATATAAAAAAAAATTCTTAGATTAAGGTTGCTGACAGGCTTCATAAAGAAGAATAAAAAAATAATATTTCTGGAGAAATTAAAAAGATTTTTTCCGGTACAATGAGAGAATAGATTTTTTCCAAACTGAAGAGTAAATACAGAAAGGAAGTAGATTAATGTCACTAGTGAAATTCCTTTTCCTTTTGGATTTGAACTGTAAGTAAAAGGTAAGTACAGGAATGTATTTTTCCTTACATCCCCTCCTGAAACATTGCCATTGCATACATACCATAAGGAGGTTTCCTATGGAACTGTACAGCTAATTTTTTCCCAGCATGTTAATAATGCAAAATCTGAGAACTACTTTTTCATTAAGTACACCTTTGTCAACCTTATTGCAGGATAGGTTCTTTTCTTTTTATACTCGAAAAGTATAGTATAGATTGCATAGAGGCAAATTTTCTCTTCAAAGAGCTATTATTCGCAAAAGTTTTATTGGAATAGTGCTAATGAGAGGGAGCATAAGTTTCAAATCAAGAAAAACTTTTCTTAAAGAAGGTATAAAACTTTTTACAAATCATTGCTTATCAGTGTTTAGAAAGGGCAAATTACATTTATTGTATGACTGCCATTGTTTTCCAAATTAATAGAAGAATAGAAAATATTTATATAATGTTCACAAAGGCATTTTTTCAAAACAAGAATGCAAAAATTGCTTCATACAAAATATTATATTCTATCTATAATTTTCAAAAAAACAAATAAAAAAATCTTTCGAAAGTTTCATAAGAACTATGGAGGGAGCATAGATGCAGTCAGTCATAGTTATAGTCATAGTCATAGTTATAGTCATAGTCATAGCAAAAAAAAAGATTTTCAGGAAGAAGAAGTATTCCGATACAGAACTCTCATTTCCTTTCTATTTCGGAGAAGAAACTAAACTTCAAGTTTTTTCTATGAAAGATTTATTATACAGTAGGCTCTTGGTATGGTATACAATTGAAAAAGTGATATTTCAAGATATTTCACCATTCAGTAAACTTAAAGTCTTCCTTAGAAAGGGCAA
Organism: Cladonema radiatum; assembly: GCA_025330745.1. Taxonomy (NCBI): domain Eukaryota; kingdom Metazoa; phylum Cnidaria; class Hydrozoa; order Anthoathecata; family Cladonematidae; genus Cladonema; species Cladonema radiatum. The sequence goes on along the minus strand of JANSTP010159003.1, from coordinate 5,712 downwards.
AGATTATTCAGGGGAAAAACGTTTGTAGTAGAAATTTGTCAAATTCATTCTCAAAGATATTACTTAATCTTAATTCATATACTTAATCTTTGAAATGAATCATTCAGTTTGGATCCTCTTTTTATATTCAATCCAACCTTTTTAGCCATTCCCCCTTTTTACTTCAAAATTTAGACCACCCCTTTTAGGGATTTTGCAAAGCCCCTGAGGGGGATCCGACTATTTTAACACTCCTCTTATGGGTGGAATTAAATTGAGGGAAGTGTCAATCAGAGGCAGCGTTTATTGCAAATTATTTTTTATGAGGGCATTTATTCAAGGGGGTATTTAATTGAAGTGTCCAGATAGTCTGTTTGAAGGACTATTCCAGATTTGATTTGATTTAAACTTATTACCTAACTTAGCAATATGTAACATATAGTTTACGAATGACAGCTTTTCAGTTCTTATTTTTTAATTTTCGTAAGGCCAAGCCATTCCCAATGTTGTTAGAACACTCTGCTTATGTTAAATTGATAAGGTTGCTCTTGGAAAACTAACACAAATGTTCCAAATGAGCTATTCACATAGAGGCCATGCCTTTCTAGCTGTTTTCATGACTTGAAAATATTTAAAATCTGACAAAACTTTAGAAAGCTGTTGTCTGAAAGAAAAAAAAAGTGATAGTAATCCATTGACCACTAACTCAAATATTCTGAATGAGCTGGGCACAAAGTGGCCTTGCCCATCTAGTCATTTTCATAACCTGACAGTACTGTAATCAAAACGTTTGAAAGTAAACGTCCAAAAAAATCATGTTTTTTGTTACTAAAATGTTATGAATGAGCTAGCCACAAACATACATTTGAAAGTCTGATAAAAACGAAAAATTCTTTGAAAACTACAGTATATAAGTCAAATGTTCTGAATGAGCTAGCCACAAAGTGGCCTTGCCCGTCTAGTGATTTTCATGACCTGACATACCCAAAACATTTGAAAGGCTGATGTCTGATAAAAATGATAAAAATAATTCTTTGATAACTAAGAAAACTAATTCAAATGTTCTGACTGAGCTAGCCACAAAGTGGCCTTGCCCGTCTAGCCACTTTCATGACCTGACAGTAATCAAAACTTTTGAAAGTAAGTGTCCAAAAAAACATGTTTTTTCTGACTAAAATGTTATGAATGAGCTAGCCACAAACATAAATTTGAAAGTCTGATGTCTGATAAAAACGATAAAATTAATTCTTTGAAAACTACAGTAAGTCAAATGTTCTGAATGAGCTAGCCACAAAGTGGCCTTGCCCGTCTAGCCATTTTCATGACCTGACATACCCAAAACATTTGAAAAGCTGACGTGTGATAAAAATCGATAAAAATAATTCTTTGAAAACTAATTTAAATTTTTGAATGAGATAGCCCTTGCCCGTCTAGCCATTTTCATGACTTGACAGTACTCAAAACATTTGATGCCTTAAAGTTGATGCCCTAAAAAATAAATAGAATCGTGAAGTAATTCTTTGATTCAAATCCTGAGTGGTCATCATGGATCTAATAAATGCCATCTTCTTTTTAATGCTACAACTTCAACTTCTTTTTTTAAAAAAAATTAAATAAACGCTCCCCTTTGATTCCATAATTAACACCACCTAAGAGGGCTATGTATTGGAAAAGCATAAGGGAATTCTAAATTTGTGGAATTTATATATTTTGTTGTTGTTTTGGAAAGTTGTGGTTACAGAAAAAAAATTAAATTTTTTTAATAAAAACTCTCTTCTCTTTTAAATAGATCTCTCTAATCCACACACCTCTTAAACTTTAGAGATTAAATAAAGGCTCCAGGCTCCAAAACAATAGGCTCTGGAAAAAATGATTAAATATGGTAGGGGCCGTCAACTAATTATATTTATGCTTAACGGTACTTTGGCACAAAACAACCAGCTATACTCTTTTAGCCAATGTGCGCACCACAAAATTTCCATTTTGGGGCATGCACACTCTACTTTAGTTGGCGTATTGGCGTGAAGAGACAATAAAAGTACAATTTTTTGATGTGAATAAAGAAGGAGAACTAATTTTTTTGGCGAAGAGACTAAAGTTAGAAAATTAGCCTCCGACGTGAGCAAAATATGAAATCTACACTGGGTGCACGCGGCAACACAGAAAATTAACCTAAGCAAGAGCGAAAAACTACTTTTAAAAATTGTAAGACTTATTGTGCCTTCCTCATATCTTCATCATCTTAACCTACTGCTTGGACAAGGATGACAAAAATTTCTTTGTTTGAAAACCTTGCAGTACTTTTTCTGTTAAAACTTGTAAGGGTAAATATTTCATCAATGAAAAATATATTCATCTAGCTATCTATCAGTCTAAAACTTTCATTAAAAAACCTATTTCACAAACATTATTTGACGGCAGCAACAACACAGAAATGTCACTTCCAAAAGTTCAAGTAGTGGGACACAAAGCCTAGAAAAAAATATCTGGGGTGTGGCATCAGACACACTTTTCAGACTGGCCCTTAATGACTGCATGCTCACAATACACGATTTCATGAATTGCGCTCCTCTGCAGTGACTTTCTGTAACTGAGGTAAAGATAAATAACTCTACAACACAGCTGTTTTGGATAGCGAAAATCGTTTCCTCAAGTCAGAAGCAAGCAAAAAATTTTTGTAAAATTGGCCGTTTTTGAGTCTAGATGTCTCAGGATCTACAAAAAACTAAAAAAATCATTTGTTCATAGCCTTTTTGCTTTTCAATGGTTTTTGTTGAAGTTCGCTTCGTAAACGAAAAATTGACTTCACTTAGGAGCGATGCGCACAGGCTGTGATCATCGAAACGAACTGAAAACTTCACCACACATGCGCAGGATATTGCTCTTTTGCGAGAATATGGTTCCACAATGATTTTGCAGAAAGTTTTTTCTCTATTGACTTTCTACTGAAGAAAACACGTTTTTCTCAGCCATTTCAAAAAATTTTTTGTAGGAACCTATATGAAAAAACTACTCTTTCATGAGAAATGCGCGTTTCCTTTGTTTATCGAGTGCAAGGGGGTGCGCATGGCGAAAAACTAAATCAGGAAGAAAAACATGAAAAGAAAGACCAGCAGTAATGCGTGGCAACACGAAATGCCAGACTGTAAACCACGTGTGCCGATCATTCGCTTAGTCATTTGGTAAAATATTCTAGTCTGTAAACTTTTTTTTGAAAATGTTTTAGAGGAGGAAGAACCATCAGAAGTGGGTAAAAAAAATAACCAATTGGTATTTTCTCTATTATTATAGCCAGCTACATAAAAAAACTCTTAGCCATTTTTTCCAAATCATTGCCACGCCTTAGCGTCAAAAGGTCTTATCTTTTTCCCACCCACCCAGTCTTAACATCATTTTGACGCTAAGCGTGGCAACTTGAATATGGACGCGGCCCCTAAGAATTCGCATCGTGAAATGGTATATTATGTATAGTTTGATTTGTGTAAAGTTCTCTCCTGTGCCTGTGACTGGAGATTTAGAGCTTAATGATGACTGAAACAACCCGTCTCCATTCAGACTCTCAACATTCATTTTCATATCAGAGTGTCAGATTTGTAGGGCAAAGCGTTCTAGTATTAGTATGGCCATAGCTAGGACTGTAATAAGCAAATCAAAAGACAAGATTCTAATCAGATAAGGGATAACTGAGAAAAAACTGCTGACTTTGTCCAGTACAAATTGCATCAAAAGAAAATGAACCTACCTAAGCTACCTACCTGTTCAGTGTTGGCCAGAAGCGAAGAGAGAGATGAATGAGAATGTGTGTTCGAATAATGAATACGAGTTTGTAGATATCTCATTGGTCAGATTTTTCATGCGCCAATTTTCCGCGGCAAAAAACTTTCATTCTTCTTCTGATCTGGTCGTCCCAGGCCGTCGTTAAGACGTTTCAAAAACGTCTATAAAGGACGTCTTATCGGTGTCTAAGTTAAGACGTCTGCATTCAGTCTTCAAGAAGTCTAAGACCTTCTGACTAATATAAGACGTCTTTTCGACGTCGCAAAGACGTTTGTGCCAGCTGGGTATAGTTTTCAATCTTTAAACAAGGAAAATCATGAAAGAAACACTTTGTAGGAAAAATCGAAGTGTTTTTCTGCGGAACAGAAAATTAATCTCTGGTGACTTCAAAAACCACAAATTTGCAGAATAAATTTTTGCGAATTAATGGTTTTTCTTTTTATTTTGCTTTTGCTGAATCACTATTGCGGATTTGGGCTTAAAGAAAGCAAATTTTGTACAACGCATTTCGGCTGGTACTCAAGCCGTTATCAACTCTACTATATTATTTCTGGTAGAACTACAAAAGTTATAGGTTGAAAATTTACAATGAAGCGTATCAATAATTACCATATAAAGACAAAAGTAATAACATTTTTATAGCTTAACCAATCAAATTTAGGCCCGAAAGTATCAATCTATCAAATTAAAAGAAGGCGTAGCAAGTAACTGACTAGAGAGGGGAATAGCGAATAGGGAATAAAATAAAAGCTAGTAATGCAATTCAAAACAAATACAAAGGCAAACTAGAGATATTCCTATTGACAATGGACTTGTCCCTCGAGATGAGTAAGCTGTCTTTGATCTCTAATCTAAAATTATTTTTAACTGACTTAAGTACAGAAAAATCAGCCAGAGGAACTCGATGATCACATTCTAACATATGATCTTTGACAGCTGTACTCTTATTATTTTAAACTGGTTTTCCAGTGAGATGAGAAATGCCTGCATGTTCACAAGCCCGAGTTTTCAAATTTCGGCAACTTTTGCCATAATAGGAGGCACTGCAGCCACCACACGGAAATTTATAAACAACATTCGAGCGTAATTCAGTGGGCATTTCGTCTTTAAATCTAAAATAATTGCACAGTTTTAAATGAGAAATAAAGATAACTTTTAGGTGGCAAAATTTAACATTTTTGTTAACACAATGAGTAAGTCTCCTCCTCAAGGAAAGAGATTCCTTTCCTAGAAAGGAAACTACAAACAAAATTTCTTTTCTCTCAACATTCAGAGGCTTATACTTTAATGAAAATATTTTGTTTAAAAACCTTTTGATACAGTCACCGACAAAATCGCGAGGATATATGTTCTTATAGAGAACTGTTTTGAGTTTTTCAACTTCCTCGTGAAACTTTTTAAAATTGGAAGCTAGTGAAAAAATGCGAAACAAAAGCGTATATACAAGACTAGTTTTATAACCATCATATATAAAACTTTCATAATTAGTATAGACACCACTGAAGGCAGACTCTTTATACCAATTCGTAGAAAAATGTTGTTTTTCACGATTAACAAGTACATCTAGAAACAGCAAAGCATCGTCAACCTCACTCTCACATGTAAATTTTATGTTCAAGTGTTTAGAGTTTAGGTAAATTTTAAACAAATCTACATGCTCTTTTGAACAAAACAAAACATATGTGTCATCAACATATCTCCGGTAGAAAACTGGTTTAAAATCTAGAGGACAATCTTCGAGCCAAATATTCTCATAATTTGCTAAAAACGCATTAGCCAGTGTAGGACCTCAGGGAGATCCCATAGCTACACCGTCTACTTGCATATAAACATTTTCATTAAATAAAAACCTATTGTTAGTAACAGCTAGTTCTAATAATTTTTTGAGATTCTCTTTAGTCAAGTTTTGGACTCTCTCCTCATTACGAAATAGATTTTCAGAGCAAATTTGTATAG
>JANSTP010158892.1:0-12258 GCA_025330745.1 Cladonema radiatum | reverse complement strand
TGGAAATTTATCATGACGTAGTTATATTAATTTGCAATGTATGTATTTTATGTTTCTTAAACGTATATTTTAATTTTATTATTATTATTAGAATGTGCATTTTCTGCGAAAATGCGTGGCGAGTAATTTTCGAGGAAACAATTAAGCAGAAAAGGAAAGCAATGGAAAACTCATCTACTATATTCATTCTACATTATTGAATACCTTAAATTGTAAGAAATTTAGGTTTTGCTTTAATTTTGGTTCTGAAAGGCCTTTTTTGGCATCGTGTATGTTCATCATATTAGGGTATAGCAGTTTTTCAAAAAACTACAATTAATGGAGAACGAGTGTTTTTGATAGTGTTGAATGCATAGATTTCGGCCAACAAATTAGTTTTTTTGGCCACTAACAGCATAATTTGTTTTCAGCATCATCATTTATCGTGTAATATTAACGCAAACTTAAAGCCGCCAAACATTTTGGTCATCTTACTGTGAAACATTTTGGCCATCTTACTATGACCCGCGAAACCCAGTTCGAAAATGATTGGCGGTTTTAATATCATAGATGTAACGGAAATATAAAAAGAAGATTTCATGTAATGTTTCCATAGATCTTTCACCTGCTTATTTTCGAATTCAATATATAGATCTTTTTTAAAGACAAAAATATTATCATGGAGTCAAAACTCAGCAAAGTAACTCAGTAAACTCAGTAAACTATCTTATCAGACTGTATGTATTTTCTGTATAGTTTGAGAAAATGTTTTTAACGTCACGTCATTTTTCTCTCATTGCGGTAATGCTGCCTCACTAATACTGCTTTTTTATTATGTATTCATGTATTTCAGCACTTACATAAGATGTGTTTCCAAATCCTGGGAAAGAGGAAACAGAATGGAAAAGAGACTGAAAAAGGAATAGAAATTGAGCGCTTAGATTTTAGCTTTACGCTCTCTGCTCGATAAGTGGAAACTCTATAAAACTGAAAAAAATTGTTCCATTTTTGCAATTTATCGAAAGTTCCACTTATCTGATATTAAATTCCAGTAAAACAAATCTAAGGAACCGGCGAGATGGCTTCCACTAAATAGGAGTTTCTCTTATCCAGGTTTCTACTTATTGAGTGGATACAGTAGTTTGCCAGACTAAACCTGGCCACCATGTTATAAACATTATAGTGGTCACTCTAGTGTATTTTTTAAAAGGCTTTGTACCTATAACATTTACACGTTCAGTGGAACCTCCCTAAAGCGGACACCTCCTGATGACGGACAAAAGATATTGTCCTCGGCGATTTCTTAAGAAACCTTTTAAACCTCTCAGACGCGTTTATTTGTAAAATAATTACCAAGAAGGGTGTTCCTTTGAAAACAATCCTTATATAGGTCTTTTTTTGCGTGGTTAGAAGACGTTCTAAAAACGTTGTAAAATTACAATAAATTCAATAAATATTCAATAAATGCCCACCCTCGAATAACTGACCATGAAAAAAAAAAACACTAGTATAAACACAACAAACAACCCTGGCCTCTATTCGAAGAACTCCGGTAGCCGGGTTGCCGATAAAGTGATCTGTCTGATAAGTGATTAGCTGGAAGTCCAAACTCAATTTTTGTCGCTAAAATGAGATGCCAGGAAAATGAACTGACGAACAAGTGAGATGGTCCCAATTCGAAATTCATTTTTTAAAATTTCAAATTGTATCACTACATCTTTGCAGTTAAATACATGGTGACATGTGGTGATATGATTTAGAAAGTCGAACAACTTCTCCAAAGCTAAAACTACGCTAATGGCTTTAAGCTGATGTGCTGGCTACCTAAGATCTGACAATACCATTTTCTTCGGTCTACTTGAGAAGAATTTTTCTGATATACATCCTCACTTGCCTAAGTAGTCCGATTGTTTTCATTTATGAAACCGCAGTAGATATCCGTTTGTCATCCAAACTATCGTCATTTTGAAGCGATTTCCAAATCACTAAAATTTGAAACTCTACTGTACCATCTCTTCATCAAAAAAGTCAGCCCCTCCTCTATATGAATATGCTGTTGCCAAGGGTCTGTTATCATGAATAGAACGTCAAAGATTTATGTCATCTTGACAATTTTTATGATTAACTGTACAATTACAACAATCCATGATCAGTTCATGAAAATCTATTCATGAAAAGCTCTATTTACAAACTTGATCGATATAAACTTTTTAACTTTTTTTAGTAAAAACTAAAATTTCAAAAGTGGGGTTAAAAACTTATAGATATAGAATAACAGTATAGAAGTATCACGGCCACTCTGGGGCCGTCCCACTTCTCCAACAACTGACATGTCCGACATCCCACTTATCCGACAGAAATTAAATCTGGACTTCTTGCTATCCACTTATCACACAGACCACTTTATTGACAACCCAGCTATCCGACATTTGAATTAAGGGAAATAAAATTTTTAGCTGTGATATTCAATCTAACGCGCTATTAAAACTTTTTAGGAGTACAGGGCAAAGAAATTAGATAGAAATAGCGTGGAAGTTACCCCAGCAGAATATACATTTGATGGGAACAAAAAAGTCATTGAATGACCTAAAAAATAGATCGCGAAAATTGATCGAAATAAGGAGGAAAAATTATATAAATGCTAAAAATACCGTCATTAGACTTTCAACACAATGGAAAATTTTCTGAAAATTTGTTTTTATATCTTGTCACTTTAATTTTTTTTTACCTGTTCGCTATTCAGAGGTAATTTTCACTAGAAAAGTTCAAATGGGACTTTGTTTTTCCGTCCGCTAATGAGAGGTGTTCGCTATTACTGTCTGCTATTTAGAGGCTCTTTTTTTAAGGGTTTCATAGCAAAAATCTCCGGTCTTTAACAATGTGTCCGTTATTTGGAGGTGTCCACTATATGGAATTTCCGCTATTTGGAGGTTTCACTGTAGAAGCCTAGAGCTTTGAAGGTTTTGAATGAATGTTTTTAGAGTATCATCAATATTTAATAAAAGGCTTTTTGAATAGTTAATGCAACTAGTTCGGATTATCAAAGACAGGCATACGCCAGTTTTGGATTTTATCTTTATAATTTACTAATCAAAATTGGCAAGCATATTCCTTATTTATTTGTGGTTCATGGTTCATGGTTCTTGGTCAATTTTCTTTTGTCACAGGTACAATGAGAATATACGACAATTTTTAAAACCATTCCATAGGGGGACCAATACTTGATGTTTGCTGGTCATATTTGCTAGATATATATCAAAAATAGCCTTGAAGATTTTGAATCGTTCCATATGCTGTCATGGTAAAATTCATGGAAACTCTGCATAAATTATTTTAGAATATTATAGAAGTGTTATTGTTTCATGAAACTTATCTAATCTGTTAGTTCTAATTGAAATAGACTAGGGGCTATGCTGATTTTTATGATTATTATGACATTATGAAACCCACATCTATGTTGGAAGAAACGTGATTGAAACTATGATTGAAACTTTCTGATTTGATTCTATATGAAAAAGAATATTGGTCTGACAACTGGATGTTGTACTGTTGGGCTGTATGACAAGTGGTCAAAATAGATTTTTTTGAAAAATATATCGGACACGTGGGATGTGAGACAAGTGACTTGTTGTACAAGTGGGCCGACGCCGTTAAAAACTTCAAGAAAGAATCTTGTAGTTCTGCAACAGACGTGTAAGCTATACCTTTACTGACTTTACGTGTATTGTTTACAGTATATAAAAACAAAAACAGAGTTAGAGCTTTTTAGCTTTTACAGTTATAATATAACTATGCAGACCCAGGAAACAGGAAGGAATTCGATCCCTTCTCAAGACTCCAACCTCGCTCCTCAATCGCCCATATGTAATTATTCGGCTGTAACTCTAAAACTCCCGGTCTTTTAGAGACCAAATTAGAAAATGTTTTATGAAATTGTCATGTATGGTCTAAGACTTCCGATTCTTTTTGGCGTACTCTGATTTAAGTATTCACCTCCCAATTTCCTGCTTACTTCAACTTTACCGAACAACGAAAAACCAAACAGTTTCTCCTTCGATTTACCAATGTTTATTCATTAAAACCTAAGAAACTTTCGGTAAAACAATCGAAACTAGATTTTGAAAATACCTAGGAAAGTTTTGGAAGTAGGTCTGATGCTTGGTTTCATAATAAAACAAAACATGTATAAGCTATCTTTAAACTTTAAATTAATATAAATTTTAAGTCATAAAACTACGATTTTGCGAACGAAATCGGCAGAGTTTTCAGGGAATTCAATCTCTTAAAGTGCTGGGGGAGGGGGGTCACAGAGTGCCCAAAACCCTTCATCTGCTTTTTGCTAAGTCTTCTGATTTTTGAACATCTAAAAATTGGACCTAATGAACTGTATTAAATAAATTTTGAAAAAAAACCGATTCACAACGCTAGAACCACTGGACTCTCCCTCCAGAGGAAATTACTCAGAACCACTCTCGGAGTTTTTTAATACTAAGCTTTGCAAATATATGGCAGTGTTGTTTTAGCAAGAGATATGGATTCCAAAGATGCTGTGTCTCTTGTACTTTGGCAACAAGAATCATTCGATGTTTCTATCATGGGCCCCGCCAACGGGGAGGGTGTAGAGAGGGTATGGCCTCTCCACTTTGTTACCAAATAATGGTTTTCTTTCTTGAGTAAAAAAGAAATGAATGGACTAAGTGAAATAAATTTCTTGTTATTATCTCAAAATAACCTTAATTGACATTTTAATCTTGAAAACTAAAATCTTTTTTCATGTCCCAACCATGGTGGACGGCATTTTTTTAGACTCCAGTTCTGGGCCTCTCCTCTTTAAATTTGATGCCAGAGCCCATGTATATATTTGCCCAGTTGCATTACAGTAGAACGGCAAAATGATTTTTTTCCGATATACTGTATTTCATGATTTTTGGCACATTTGATTGTGTAAAATGATCGATGATTAATTGCTTTCTTTTTTCACGGATTATGTCATTTTGAGTTTTTTAGTGTCCCAAACAAATAATACGTAATCATATCTAATATTAAGACTTTGCAGCTAAAGACGGGAAGTGAATAAACAATATCCGACCCGTAATGAAAAGACGTCAAAATATGCCGACACGCAACAACAACTATTTATAGTCTATTATGGGAACTGAGGTAAAGTAAATATTCAGGTTAGAATTTTGCAAGGGTTATGAAAAATCTAAATCAATAATGCTCTAGCATTCAAAATTTGTCTTTATAATCATTACTAAAGATTTTTGTGATGCTTATGCTTATAAGCATGAGGTACTTGGCGTTAGTCAAATACGCTATGCTTAAAAGCATTAATTTTCCGCTTCAATTAAACCTTGGAATAAGGTTGGCTTTAATTCTTAATTGCCTTGTGCAAGTGCATGTTTAGACTGACTATCTACAACCATGGTCAAAAATATTGGAACAATTTCAAGCTTTTTCAGCATAACTCTGCACCACGAGCGATAATTGAAAGGAGATATTTTTACTTGCCGAGACAGCGATTTATTGCGCGATTTATCTATATGAGCTCTTCGGCTCTTGGGTGAATGGGTGAAAACCACCTAGTTCCCTTCTTGGCTGCTTTTGTAGCCCTTGGTGGCTACAGAGGGGAATCGCCGAAATTGCCCTTCCGCGATTTCGTTACTGAAAATGGCATAGCACATGGAAAGTCAAAATCTGATAACTGCTCAGTTTTCCTCTGAATTCCAAATAGTTTTGTCCACGATTGTAGACGAGTTTCTTAACTTATATGATGACGTCACTGTATATTTAGATGTTTTAACCCAAATATGCCTTTGACCTTAATCTTTGACATAAATTTGACTCCAAATGTTATAGTTCTACATCTGAAGGATTTTCAGTATGATGTACTTAAGGATTTCCAGTATGATGTATTTAAGGAAAGCCAATAGTAGAAGGATTTGAGGGTCATATCAATATTTAGTTTCTATTTGCTCTTTCTATCTGTCTCTTGGTTCAAGTGTAATCTTTTGTCCCGGTTAATTAATCTAAGTTTCATCTTATTTCATTCTATTTTATTTGTCACTCGTTTATCATCGCTCTTGTTTCATTTAAATTTGCTTTCTACTCACCTGTTTTAAATATGCATTTGTTTTCCACATGTCCATTACCTGATTTAGATACCAGCCACTTTAATGCACCTCAATCGCAGATGTAAGTGTTGCTTTGTTGGCGATAAAATTATTTTGGTATTTTTTTACCACCAGTTAGAGTGCTAAGTAATTCTAAACAGTACTTATTATTTCAAAAGATTTTCAATGAATGAATATTTTTTGCAATGAGTTTTCCCAATTTTTGCCCTAAATACCGTATAACTGAAACTGAAAATGACACCGAATTATTCTACAGTTTCGATTGCCAAAGAGGGAAAATTGCGATGAAAAAGCAAGATCCCCCTTCAAAAAAAAAAAATTAAAAAATTAAAAAAATAAAAATAAAAATATTAAATTTTTTGCCTTGATCATTTTATTTATTTATTTATTTATTTATTTATTTTTTGCTTTGCTTTTAGGCTGGATATCAAAGTTTGATTTTTTTTTTTCGCTATTTAGCTACACGAGCCTTAACCCTTTGATTTAGATTTACATTTACATTTAGACTTTGATTTAGAACTAGGTTCAGCTTTTTATCCCACTCTGGTCAACATGACCAATCAATCAACTAGTTAAGAGATGTTTTAAACTTAACAAGGAATAGCGGAGTTTTTATGTCAAATAAAAGAAGTTTAAATCCTAAAAATGATATCATTTTTTATATGACGTCATACCGTCGTTGTCACAGCGTATATATTGACGTCAGGTCGATGTTGTCAATATTTTGAAACACACTGAACAGATTTAGAGTGCTAAGCTTCTCAATTACCTCCATTACTAAGAGTTGCTCTAATAACTAATGTTTGAAAATAGACAGCTGCTTTGAGACGTGGCTTCTATACGAAGGTGCCAAAGTTTTTAGGACCACGTTTTTTCTTCATTGTGTTTCTAATAATTGGTTAAAAGCTGCAAAAAATTCTACTGTTTAAAAATTTTCCGTTCAAGAGTTACATCGGAAAAACTACTAGAAGTGGTCAAATGAACCTCTCCCCGTAGTTGACATAGGGTTAAAACCTATGTACAAAAACTATGAGAAATAAATATAGCGATAGATACTTAAATTTGAATAACACCAAATGCAGCTGTTTGGAAAAGCGCAAATATTTGAAAAAGGAGGGTGGATCGCAACGACCTATCGCCCCGCCCACATTGCGCGCCTGAAACTTAACTTATCTATTAATTTTAACTGATTTTTGATATTTAGCAGAAACTTCTGTATATTTGCTGATTTCTTTATGGGAAACGTAATTAATAATTGGTGTATCAGAAATTAATTCTTCTGTAGGTACTGCTTCAGATTCAGTTATGAGATCCCCTCCTCCCGTAGTAAATTGAAAAACTTATAGATTTTGTAGGCAAAAGTTAGACATTTGGACAATATCAATATTTATCAGTAAAACCCTGAACAGCAACCTTTACAGACATTAAAAATGGAATTTATTGTGTGTAATATTGTCTCGGCAAAATCTCGGAGAACACTGATGATAAATCTCCGCAATTGCAAATACCAAGAGCTTTTTCGCCCTTTCATTTGACAATTGTTATTTCAGGTGAACTTTTCTGAAATTAAATCAAAATTAGCATTTTAAAACATAAATCACAAAAGCACAAGGTTATTTTATACCTTAAAAGGGGGTGACTTTGTACAAGAGCAACTCAGACTTTCTTAACTGACCTGAACATGATAAAACATCCATCAATGAACATTTTGAGATTGAACAAAACAAGTGCCAATCTCTATCAAAAACGTAATGCCTTAACTATGCTGGCTCAACCAATAGCTGGTTATTTGTAAGCATGTCTGGGACAGAAATGTTGGAGATATAGTTAACGAAATTTCTCCATGTTACTGAGGTAACAAGGGCGTGGCAAATGTAAATTTGAAAATATCGAATTTTAAATTTTTGAATTAGTACTTGCAAAGAATCATTATACTTACATACAGTACTTTGATTTTTTGAAAAAAGATGATTAAAGTGAATGCGGAATGGCAAAATGGATAGTAAAGATCGATTGGTTCAGCGCTAGATTCCTGACATTCCCCTAACGCATTTTATGTTTTCAAAAAGTATATGATTATTGGTAATATACTTCTAAATGTTGAAAATACTACTGTCTTTTTCAATAAATATAAATATTTGATTCGACCAAAAGGGTAATATTATTATGACACACAATAGGTGGGTTGACTTCGGGAACAACTTCACAGGCTTTTAAAATCTAGCAAAGAAGTTATTATTTGGCTAAAATAACATGTATCGGTTCCTTTCTATACGTTTGTTACTCGCTAGAGTTTTCTCTTCTTGAATCAAGTTGGCTCACGCGGTTTTTCGAAATAGATGATAAAAATGTCCGTATTCACCCCGTACCTACTTTATTACTTTCATCTAGAAGATATTGATCATTTATTGCCAGCTTCTTCTAAAGGCTTTGAGATTGTTAAACAATTTACAAAGTTATTATGTAAAGTATCAAGTCAGTCAAGAAGATATACCGCATTCCGACAGCATTCTGAAATTGATTTAACAATCAACAGAGGCGTTGCACATTACATTTCAATATGAAAAATTCAAGAGAAGAGTTTGGAAAACGTTTTTATGCCATTTGGCAATATAATGCCCATTATGACGTCGGTATTATACGTTATGTATTTTAAATTCTGTATTATGCATTATGCCCCAAGCGTTTTATGCCCTCCCTAAAAACTTGTCATTGTCTATAAAGATCTTTTAACTCTATTTGACCTGGGAGGGTAGGAGAGGGGTTAAATCCCGCCACACACGCACACTTGCCCAATTTTTTTAACTACTTCCGTTCTATTTTGGCCCAAAACAGGGGAGTTATGTTCAGGGGATAACACCATTTTCAGCCAAATATCCCTTAAAAAAGCGCTCCAGTTGGATTTCTTGGATTCAAGATAAAACTTTATTAGTTTTTCTCAGCAGTTTAAAAAAGGCCTAGTGTAAAAAAAAGATGAAATTAGTTTTTTTGCAGGTCAAAAAGGCCGATTTTTCTCATTTTTCACACATTTAAAAGTCGTGGAGCCCAAAAACAATCAAATATTGACGTAATCAAATTATGGGAACTCTGGGGCTAATTTTTTTATTTTTATATTTGTTTTACGATGGACTACTAACATGCAAAGAATAATCCCTTTTCAACTTTTACTTGTCTAGATATGGGGTAGCAAAGATTTGCCTGGTAGTCCAAAATTGCCAGAGTACCCTCATCCCATTCCAGGCCCCATCTATTCTCGAATTAGCAGAAAAGTAGCTAATTTGTTTGTTTTTGATGAATTGCAACCTATGTTGCTTTGATTTGTCAGAAACAAATGCCTTTAAATGTCAGAATATTGCCAAAGACAGCTTTTAAGTAAGGCATACCAAAACGCATCCGAGAAAATATCAGTGATAACGCCATCAAAACGGCGAACCCCAGGCCAATTTTTTATTTTTTTATTTTTTAAAAAGTATTTATAAGTGTCTACTATCTTCTGCTATAAGGATCTACTTTCAAGTTCAGAAGATCTTTGGTTCCTGAGAAAAGCAGAGGGTAGGGGGTTAGTTTACGACCTCCTCCCCCCGTGCCGAATTGGATCCTTGTTTGAACTACTGCAATCTAATATGTTGTTGTTAGTCTTTGTTCATCTCTACTCTTTCTTTTTTTTCAGTTCTACATACAAAGTATATAATCATCTAAAAATCAAATTTTGATAGATATTTTAGTCATATGCTACCATATGGCAACTTTGTACCAAAAGAAACGTGTAGTATCTGCCCAAAGTACAATAACTCAATCACTTATATTGAAACTTGTGCGGGGTGATATAAATTTGTTATAAACAGAATCGGTGGTCAAGCTATTCCACGAGAGACCAACACAACACTATTGATTTTTCATTACGAAAGTTTTTTGTGACGTGAGACCACGTGAGGCCAAGTCTTTTTGAAAATACATATTGAATAAAACGTTGGTGGGTGAAAATTTATCACTGCTGCAGGGGGGTATAGTCGTCTTTTATATTGTACTCAAGTAAAGGCTATACTGATGATTCCAGGAAATTTTTATATGTTTGCCCCTTATCATCACAATCTTGCCAATATATTGCTTCAACTAATTTGTTCTTTTCTCTGTTCGTTCATTTGACAATTATTTTTGGTGGATGTTGATAATATTATCTTTGTACTTCCATCCTTCCTGCTGCATTTTCATTTTTGTTCTTCTGGATCAAGTATCGTGTTCGTGGTCTGAGTGAATCTACAGTTATCATGGGATTAGTAAAAAACGGTTAGGTCAAGATAACTTGGTTTATATAAAAGGATGTGGGGTTACCTAGACCTAAAAATTGATAAAAATTAACTTCCAGTGAATATTCTCTAATGTCATAAGGTTTCAATTTTTGTTTGGTACCATTTTTGGGAGGTTCCCCAAATCACGTGACCAATGACGTCATTTTTTTCGGTCAAGAAAAAATTAATCTCATCAAAAGTTATAAACCAATACATCAATGGAAAGGTAATTTTATGCTAGCTATTTTTTCATAAAAGAGTGAGAGGTCTTGGGCTCTAGTTAAGATGCCACAACCTCCTTAAGATGAAACTTCTAGGTCAAAGATGGAGTCAAAAGAAGTATGAAATCAATCCAGTTTTCATACAAATTAGGATTTTCAATTTAAAGAAAATTGCTCGTAGGACTTGAACGCACCTATTATAACGATGGATGGATTATATAAATAGAATAAGACTCATCAGAATTGGTGAAAATTAGGCACAAGTCCTCCAAAGCTTTATTAAAGTGTCGGAATACGTCGGTAGAATGAGCTATATCGAATTACAAATAACAGACGTTGTACTTCAAAGAAAAGCCAAAACAATGAAAAGCGTCATTTTTTAATAACTTCTTAACAAGCTTATAACTTTTATCCTTGGTCAAACGAACTGAAGAACGAAAATAGTGAACTGCTTTAATAAAAAGGATCCTTTGTTTGATTGATATAATAGCTCATTTTGTCAAACTGGCATAGGAATTCAGCATCTTGAAACAAAATTGAAGATGAAACGTCTTTTTATCTTATTTATTTTTTATTATTTATTTGAAGGTTACAATTCACATTTGCAAGGGCGTAATAAAAATGAAAAATGATATAAAGCAAACAATTGGAGATTCCTATTGGAGATACCTAGCTTCAAAGAGGTCCGAACGATGAACAGTGACTTTATGGCAGCGCAGAAAGTAATATTCTGTATTTTCAACGTTCAAGCTACATGAACATGATGGGTTGCCAGAATCCTTAAAATTGTGGCTAAATTTATGTTCACTGAGACTCCCCTGTTTCACACACCCGGTGAACTTTCCAGTCAATTTTTTCTTAATTTTAACCTTCCCAGTGAGGTTGAAATACAACCCGGAGAAAATTTATTTGTTTGGACTTCCTAGCCACACGTTTGAAGAATATCTAATTACCCGGTATAATTTTTCTTTTTTTTTTGTGTGTGTGTAAAATTTTTAAATTATGAAAGCTTCTATGAAAACGTTTCATATAAATAAGAAAGGATGTGTTTAAACTAATGTTGGTTTTAAATATTTTTCAAATAGAAATTATTATTTCCGGTGAAAAAAAAAGTTACAAATTTCCTTCCTGGTGAGCCCGCTTCAAAATTTTATTTACCCGGTCAGAATTGCTACATACACCGGGTGTGTAAAACAGGGGCAAGGTACTTAATTCCCTCGGGATCATTGATGTTAAAAATTGAGCTACAATCGAGGTTCTTGTAGCCATCCTAAAGGGCTACAAAAACAGCCAAGAAGGGAGCTGGGTGGTTTTCGCCCATCCACTCCAGAGCCCAAGGGCTCATCTATATATAATTTGCGTAGAGTAACGCTCCTTTTTATGGAAGAGAGAGCTCCTTATTTGGAAAGCGAAAGTGAAACAAAAGATATTCATTGGTTTAAAGAAACTGGTTTAAAGTTGGTTTAAAGAAAATTGGTTTAAAGAAAAAACTGTTTTAAAGAAAAACCAATCAGAAAACGTCAAAAAAATTCTGAGTGAAACTTCTCCAATGTTCCCCTGACGATTTACGATTTCCGTATGAAACTTTCCGCATAGAAAACAGGGGATAATTGGAATGGGGAAAATTTTCTATAA
>JANSTP010158891.1:0-22345 GCA_025330745.1 Cladonema radiatum | reverse complement strand
TTCAGAAATCATTTTTCATAATTATCTAAATTATTGGCTGCATAGGGTAATGACATCAAATCTAGGCATTTTTTCATCAAAACCTTTGATTACAGAAAATATTTTTAATTTTGTATAAAAGATTCTTAAAAACTCCATCTTTTCATTTAATTGGACATATAATTAAAAAATTGGACTTAAATTATTACACTATCTTTTAATAAAAACATTATCAAATGCATATTAGCAAACTTATGAAATGTGAATTCTGTCTCTAGGTGTTATGTTTAGCAGTTGGATTCTATGTCTCGAATTGTTGGAGGCAAAAATTCTGAACTGCTGTGATTTCAAGTTGGGTTACTTGTCAGATCAATGGCAGGAAGTAAAAATTAACTCCAAATTTACTTCGTGGTCTGCTCTCCTTCAAAGGATCAGTATTGGTACCTCTCTTGTTTAATGTATACCTGAAGGATTTGGTTTTTTGCTTTCTGAGGTGTTGATGTGAGTAACTTAGCTGATGATACAACTCCATTGCTTGTGGCATTGACCTCGAAGTTGTACTGACAAAAATTCTGAGATTGCTTTGGCCTGGTTTGAATGTAACTACATGAAACTCAAGAGTGATAAGTGCAATCTGCTAATTTCAGGTCATAGCAGTTACTATAGATAATCAATAAAATTTAATAGACATGTGAATGACATTTGCTCCAAGGCAAACCAAAAACTATTCAAAAAAAGTATTCTCTCGAGAACGTGCCCTTTCCTGTCCCCTATGATGTGCTGTATGATTTTCAAATCCTTTATTGAAACACAGTTTAAGTACTGTCCCCTGACTTGGATGTTTCATAATCCCAAGAGTAACAATAGGATTAATAGAGTCCATGACAAGCCTTCAGATGTGCATTATTTGATGCTTATGATAATGACTTCGATGAACTTCAAGCTCGTGATCATTCTTGTACAATTCATCCTCAGGATGTTGGTTGGTTTTAGAAATTTATAAGGTTGATATTTCAAGGATCTTTTTATATTCAAACATAAATACAAATTGTTCAATGCTGAGTTTAAAGGAAAGGATTCATCAAAGTTTTTTGCAGCTAAGATTTGGAAATCTACACCTTCATATGTAAAGACTGTTGATGCTTATAAATGTGGGCTGTGCAGTTGGATTCCTAAATTTTCATGCAGGATCTGTGGAAAGTACACTATGAGATTGGGGCACATAAATATTACTAGCTGAACATAGTTTGCCTTTGAGCAACAAGGCGTTTCTCATAGTCATCAATTTACAATATCATCTAATTTCTTACTTCTTCAATGCATTAGATGATTTTTGACCACCTCTATCTTGTTTACTAAATTAAACAAATATTTCAAATTCAATACGAATAGATATTTTGAGAAAAAGCACTCAGTATGCGTTGCAAATATATAAGGAAATAAAAAGATTTGGCAGAATAAAGACCAATTTGCAACTTTTTTATTAAATAATCCTTTTAATTCTAAACAATAAAAATGGCACTGTAAAGGCAATACAAGCTTATTACATTTGAATGTTTGCAAATAATCAAGTTAAGGTCATCAAATGTATCTTTTTTGTTGCTGATACTTCTAATACATACTGTATCACTAAAATTTATTTCAAACTTGTTTACTACGGAAAGCCATTCTGAAATTTACACCACAAATATAATGGTAAGTTGAACTAGCCAGGGGAAGAATTGTTGTAGTTGTGAATCAATATACTCTCTTTGATTTACTTTAGTTTTTATAATAATATAACGATGGAGACATATCTATTAAAAGATATATTTATGTTTTACTTTTTCTTATCTCATATTGTATGTTTTGATAAATATTGTTTTATAATACTTTCCAACAACAGAAATCCATTCCAAGTAAAATGTTTACAGTATATCCATTATTAGGCAACAGTAATTTAAACATAATGAAATCATTTAGTGTAAATTGAAAATACTAAATGTTTTTTATCGATTATTGATGAGCCAAAACAAAGTACACTGCAACAATCTGAACATAAAAACATACCTATCTGAACAGATACAAGCCATATACAAAATGCACAAACATACGCCAAGAATTAATGTGATCTACATCATCATCATCAAAAATTATATGAGAAGGCCGCATCCTCAACATAAAGGTTAGGTGTTCCAGGCAAGTATGGACCCCTGTTCTACTGATGTCAACCACCCCGTATCTAAATAGCACCTGACAAAAACAGATACATTCAAATACAGACACATGAAAAAATAAAAATGAAAAAAACATAAAGCAAATAAAAAACATTTCTAGAAGAAAAGTTTTTTGTTATAGCAAACAATGATATAAATAATTATTCAATGAGTAAAGACAACTTTTCATTTTTTATTAAACTAAATGGTCCAGTTACAAAATTATGCACTTCCATAGCACACCTGACTATTTGGATAAACTCTGCTAAATCAGAGTAAAATACAGAAGAAGGTAATTGCTAGAAAGATGGCGGTTTGTCGATGAATAACTATTTAAATTTTATCAGCTACAGGAAATGAATTTTCAAGAACCCAAAAATAATGGCAGAAAGAACAACAATTTATATTTACAATGCAAATTAGAGACATAACTGAAAAGTAGTTTAAATACCCTAGAGACAACATTAGTTAATGCTTTGTGCAGCAATTCTTAAAAGCAAGAATTTACCTAAACCCAATTGGACCTACGTGCATGTTTGCAATCATGTACATTGTTGGTAAATGTTTTTATTCCTACTTTTTTTCTAATCCTTCCATAAAATCTAAAACTTCTAATACTCCGAATCTTTTTATTATGTCTGTTATTATGTCATCTTTTGGTGTAGCAATAAACTCACATGAATTATCATTGTAATTTGGGTACCACACTTCGAAAGAGTTCATAAAATACCTGAAATACCTGTAACAGTCAGTTTCCTTGTGGGTCAGTGTCTGTCAAACGTTGTACAAATATGTGTAGTAATATTGTTCTTATCTGTAATTTTATGGTTAGTTGTTCAGTATTATATTACACCAGTCGATGAAAATTATTAAATCCTCATGAATTGATGTGCATGAATTCTTATATCAATTGTTTATGACCAATCAAATATAACCTATTAACAATATTTAGCACGCTTTTTCAAGTATATTTGAAATGCAAAACTGTTCGCAAATAAAAGTAAAATTGTGTGATGCCTTGTTAATGGCAATTATTAATAAAGTTTTTATGAAACTGTTTAGATATGCAAGACGTTTTGTTTTCAAGGGTGAGGTAGGACTGATTTAAATGGAATAAATTTTTGAATGAATGTGGATCCCAGAATATCCCAAAAACAACAGTGGCAGGAGTTTTCAAAACACAATCTGAATCCTTTTTGATATGTTATTCAAAGCTTATCTATATCTATGTTTATTCAGCACATATTCATAAATTTTTGGCCAAAAAAAAAATGTTAACTTACAAATAATTCTAAAGAAAAATTTTATTTGAAGAGCTGTTCTGGCACTGTAACACCTAAACATAAAACATAACTGAGAAGTGAAGTTAAGCAAGACAGGAGGAAGCATAAAAATTGGCCAATTTTTTATAGTATGATACAATGAATATAATTGTAATGCAATAAAACCGAAAGTAAATTATTATGGTAAAAGAAAAATTATGGTACCAATTGGTTGTCTCTTATAGCAATGGAGAGACATCCGAGAGTTACCTAGCTGATAATAAAACTATTTTTTAGACAAAAAATATGTTGTTTTTGTTGTTGACCTTTGTTGTCAGTGAGTGACAGCAGTCGTATTGAGCAACCTTATTGGATGAATCCTTTTTTATTAAATCAACCAAAGATTATTATTTTGTACCTAGATTATGGAAAAATTCAGATTGATAGATTACCATATCAGAAATCTCTTTTCTAAGTAAAGATTTAATAAATAAACTTTTTCAACATATAATTGATGGGAAATATATTGTTAGAAAGCAATCTTTTGAGTAAATACAAAATAATAAAATGAGCCAAAAATTTTGAAATTAATAAATAGTTAACTAAAGATCATGAACAGCCATAACCAGACAAAAATGAAAAACAAATTATTTGTGAAAACATTTGATGTTAAAATTCGTCATTGATTATAAAGCTGAAAGAAAAGATGTGAGCAACATACATAACATGCGTGAAATGGAGAAAAATTTATCTTTACTTATTGATGAGTGTCTATTCTGAATAATATTTCTTTGAAACATATAAATTATTTACAAGAATCTGACTGAACTGTAATAAAGTTCAAGGTCTCAATACACTGTCTTCAGATATAGAGATATACAGACAATGAGACGTAAGAGTTCTGATGTAACAGTGCTTAATCAAAAGCAAACAAAATACAAGTAGGGATTCAGCTGTGCTTAAGAAAAAGTGTCATAAATGAGACGTTTTTTGGTCACATTTCTCGTGAACATTTGCAAATTCATGCATATTCAGTATGGGTTCAAAAATTATCTTCAAGATGTGGTTCAACGTTTGCAACATACACAACACACAATCAATGACTGAATGTATGAGTAGATGTAAAACAAAACAAGATTGCAATGATATTAGTTTCAACAAAAACATGAGAAAATGTGAATTATGTGATAGTGTCAAGTCAGCATATCTTACTAATGATAGTAGTTGGATAGTTTTGAAACTGTTAGAAGAAAACATCAAAAAGCTTGGAGATTATAACAGATTTTGAAGGTGACCAACAAAAAATCAGAGATGAATTGGAAATAAATGTCTTATATCATATCACAATTGTTGTTGATACTCCAGCACAAAGAGTTTCATTGTATGTCAATGGCACATTTATAAATGATAAAGGCATAGACAAAGTTGTTTCTCATTTGAAAGCAAAATTTATAGCATTGGGAGCAAATATGGATGACAAAACAAGCAATTGCGACCTAAAAGACATCTACTAGGATGGAATGTTAGCACAAGTGGACATTTGGGATGGTATTTTGACAAGAAATGAAATAAAAGATTTTTTTAACCAAAAATGTGTTGGAAGAATTCCAATTGTTGGCTGGGATAAATTTCTAGAAGTGGCTGAAAGCCAAAATGTTGAAACCAATGATTTAAACGTTCAATGAAAAACGTAATGCATAATCACATTCTGATTAACACTATTAGGTTATTTAGCTATTATCATATTCATTTAATAAACTTTCTCACACATAGTAGTAGTAAATTCGTAATTAGATTTAATAATTTTGCTCAACAAAATTAAGAAATCTTTTCGTGTTACACTAATTTCATTGAAAAATATTGCTTTTTTTTCTCAACCTAACCATAAAACTCTAATAACAATGATAATATTGTTATACTGCTTCAATAAAATAAACGCCTTTTGGTTAGATTTTTACTTTATCAACATGTGGAGTTTCTGGTGGATAAAGTGTTTCAAAACTCTTTTCTCAAAATCAATAAATATTAATTAATGAAACAGATAGAGTACAAAAATCAATAATTCAAAACTTAATACTAAAAAAGCATATTACATAAATGTAGTGATATAATAAGAAATAATATTGTCTCTAGCAAAATAGTTTGCAATTTGACTGAAATAATCTTTTTTTGAGAATTGATCTTTGTTCTTTCGCTATACTGTGATAAGTTTTTTAAAATGTATCGAAACAAAAAAGACACATAAAGGCTCTCTCAGCATCCATCCTCTCAGCAGCATCCTTACTAGACATAGGATCTTCATTTCAAAATATATATTTTTCTGACACAGGTTTTACTTAGACACAACCCCCTATATCTAATGCTCTGAAGGTTAGCAGTATCCTAAAAAATAAAGGTTGACAGTGGGTAAAGTTTGCCTACCTGAATTCTGAGGGCAGAGGGCAGTCACTTTATATAAATTATATATGCAGCTAAAAGTATGGAGACAGTTTGAGATGCCTATAATCCAAAAGCGTTCACAATAATAAAGAATGTAATTATTGCAGGCAATGTCCAGAAATTTTTTTTATACTTTTAGATATAATTTTTTGTGATTCTAATAAATATTGGGCTAATTTAGATGAAATTTCAATTAAGCCAAATTGACATTGCTATTTAAAAAAAAAATAATAATAAAAACCATACATACCTCCAAAACATACATAACTCCAAAACCAAATAACTTTAGATTGCAGTGTTATTTCTTATAGAGTTGGCCTTAACGAATTCCATCTTGGTTCATTCATTCTTTCAATAAAAGGGAATGCTCACTTCATCAGGGAAATAATGATAAAAAGGTGCATTAAGTTAAAGAGGTACTGCCACGGTTAGGTTTTTTCCATGATTCCAACGGTATTTGAGCACCGCGCATTAAGAGCTAAAATATTTTCCTAAGACTGTCTAGTTTTGGAGATATATCTAAAAACATTTTTTACCGATCATTATTTTTAGTCTAAAAATAATAAAGTAGTGAATGAAGAAAAAATACACAGCTTTCCTACGACTGGATTAAAAAATGCAAAGATTAAATTATGTGAATAATTTTCTAAAATGTTCTAATTTTCTCATTCATTTTCGTCATCATTCAAATCATATTGAGAATAATTATGTAAGCAGACAGCTTTTGAGTAGTGATAAATTATATTGTCTCACATACAACAATTTATCGTTTAAAATAAAAAACACTATATTTCAGGACAATAGGTAACGATTTTTGGCATATGAAGCATCAGGTAGTGACTATCATCATCTGCTCTACCGGATCGGTAAAAAAACCCCCAACCATGACAGTGCCTCTTAATGCTAGGGAAAATTCAATTACTAAAGTATACAACAATCTCCAAACATAACTTGACTCAAAAACCACATGGCCGATTATCTAAACTAATAAGTATAAATTTCAAACCAATGATACCTGGAAGAATGTAGATTCCAGTGTCTGAAGATGACCAGTCTTGTCCGTGATGCAACATGATTTGCTCCTGATATGTAGTTGATACTTTAGAGATGCATCCAACAATAATTCACACTTCAGTAAACATTTATTAACCATAGATTTGTTTCTTAATCCATCATTTATATTTTCACTGAGTTTGTTGGTCCAGTGCCTGGTGTATTAGTAGCTAGTAAAACAAAACAATAAGTAATTATAGATAGTGAATGTGTGTGTTGTAATTTTTAGTTTTTGATACAATTAAATAAAATAACTTACTATTACTTAGGGTCTGTTAATGAACCATTTGAATCCCAATTACATCAATGAACTGTCAAAAAATACTTTGTCTTGAAATATGTACTAAATATAAAGTTCTGCATAAAAATCTTCAGTGTTGCATATTTCTTTCATTTATTGATCACTATAATAAAGAGTAGTCGTTAATATTGATGAAATGTTTTTATATGTTAAAGCTCAATGGAAGTAGAAAGTAAAGGTAATAATTAAATCTGTTATCATGGAATACCCTCTCATAATTCTGTGTATCTATGTTCTTGCATTGAAAGTCTTTTATATAAGACAAAGCAAAGCAAAAAGAACAATCCGGAAGATTTGGTCTACAGGGCATAATTCAAGCATAGCTTATTGGTTATTGACTGAAAAAGAAAACGCTTTGATAAAAAGATTTCCTTAAGTCATTGTGCCTGATGGTAAATCAGAGGTTTTGCTTTGAAATTCCAAGCCCCACGGGTCATGAATAATGTTTAGCTAAAAGCTACAGAGAAAAAGAGCTGACAGCTGAAAATGTCGAATAATAAGCCTTGGGTCTACATAAGATCGAATGTTATCAAAAAGTGGCTAAAAACATCTACAGGAGCAGATATTACGCAATATCCTGAGAAATTTTCAGGACTCCTGTTCATTTTTCATTTTTAAACACATTCTTTTACTTATGATAATATATTGTTGATATTATTCTTGAAGGGTACTAATTCCTTCAGTGCTATTTTTTGGATACATTTTGAGTAATTAGAGTACTCACAACGTTTTTGTTCTGGATTCTGGCCTGATCAAGTTTATAAGTACTAATAATTTCCTCCTTTTTTATAGAAACATCTGATTCTTAAATCAATTCAGGCACTGAATTCACTCTAATCGCTTCCTTGCTGTTGAATTGAAAAAAACTTTAAAGCTACCAAGAAACTAGACTGCGGGTAATAAGAACAGTTTTTTAATAGAACAAGAACTTTTATGTTGAAAAAGTATGATGCAAAGACGTAACAGATTAACACTGGGACATAGATTGAGCTGAATATAAAAGATTTCTTCTTTAATACTTAATTCTATGCAACAGTACTTTAATTAAATTTTCATAAAATCAATGAAGACAAAATTAGAGTATAGTGTTTGAGGGAGTTTTGCAGGATAAGGAACGAGGCTGATAGATAAAAAGGAAGGTTTTAAAAAAACATGTGTTAGGTAATAAGCCCACATTTTCTTTCAGTGTGTCTGGTTAGAACAATATAATGAGTATTTTTATCATACAGAGAAAAGATCTCACTGAGGTAGAAAACCAGAACAAGGTAAAATATTCACAAATAAGAAATAGAAATATAGAAAAGTGTCAATAGATTTTAGTAAAGCAGAGCTTTACATCTACTTTTCCATTTCTCGGGTATCATTCTTATGCTGTTAAAGTGACAACAAACACTATGTTTGCTGCAATTATGAAAGACAATTGTTCAGTATAATACTACACAACTGATGACTTAAATTCACAATAATGAGCAAAATATGGGACTCATAACGATGATCCTTCTTTTGAAACAAGACGGCACCTGAAAATTTTTCTTATTTGAGCTACCTACAATAAAAAATTAACTAACAATTAACTAAATATGCTATATCAAGATTTATATAGTACATATATGTAAGAATACAACTGAGACAATACCACAGTCAATAAGGCAAAAGAAAAATGGCAGGTCACAGTCAGAATGGCAGGTCACTTAAAAGGCAGGTTTTCCTTATAATGAGGTAGCCACTAAGACAAGAAGTGGTCACTAAGACAAGTTTTACTATATGTGGTTTGAATGCTAGCATAAGCATTGGTACAAAAAGTTCACACTTAAATGCAGCTCAAGATTGTTTATGCATAATGTCACATCCTTAAAAGGTTCGTAAAGATGCCACTGTGGGTGGAGAAAATCAGTTTGATGGCTAAATTTCAAGACAAGAAGATTATACTCGTCACTTAAGTTTACTGAAGAGTATATTTAAGATAGCGTAACATAGCCTATCATAAATAGTGTAACATCAAAAATTAAGCAAACTATATCTGCAATTATAATTATTTTTATATCATTTTTTGTTAAATATCTATTTTATCATGCATCACAAATACTGTGTTATTACTGAATCATTATTCCAATGACACTTATATTTGCAAAAAGGTAGGTATGTAATCTTTATATTATTACATGCTTTCATAAACTTATATACTTTCACGTGTCTAGGTATAAAAGTCTATGGAAGCTTTATTATTTTATTAGATGCAAAAAAGTCATATAAAGATCCCGAATGCAAAAATTAATACCAAAGAGCCCAAACAGATATTCATAATCCTTTACTTTTCAAAACTCTAGACAACTATTTTTATCATTGCATCACTGATTTAGGAAAATATTTTTAAATAAAAATATAGCTAAAGAACTATGAGGGCCGGGCTAAATTGAAACAAGTGAAAAAAATATGACTCTCATAGAAATGACAGCAAATCTTTTGCAGAACATGATATAAAAATTATGACAGGATTGGACAACAGAGAAGTTGTAATATTGATGTGAATTATCACATCAAATACTATAATACTGTTAGAAAGTAAATTGTTTCAAAAAGAACAATTACTCATATTTAATTAAATATAAAAAAGCTGCCCAATGCTTTTATTAATACAATAACATAGAAAGATTTTTCCCTTGCTAAGAAATACCAAAATGTAGAGTCATCCAATAAGGAGTAAGAGTGAACATCGAAATAAACTTTAGAGCATGACTCAAGTAAAGAAGATAAAAGCTTACTTTTACAGTAAAACTTAAAAAAGGTGAGTGTTCTACTTCTCTTTTCCTTTTCAGATTTCTTTGAACACCAGCTGGATGGGATAGTAGGAGGTGGGATTTTCATTCCTCTACTAAAGCCACAGGAAATAGGCACCTCTTTGACTGCTTTCATTTACCCTTTCATTTATTTAAACTTGGCTACACTTGCCCAATTGGAGTAATAAAACTCAGTTTCTACCATTACGATGTGGCTAAAGAAATGAGGTTGTGACACCTAAAATTTCTAGGGTTTTGATACAAAAAGAATTAATTCAATTGGAATCAGTTCACCAAGGACTCAATCTGTTTATTCAGTTCATTGAGGGCAATATAGAGTAAATTTAAATGTTCAAGAAAATTAAGTTTTCTTGTCTTAACACATGTTATCAAAAAAAAAGTTATTTTTCCTAATGAGTAAAGAGTAAATCCTGATAAATGCATAATTTAAAACTTGTCTAGAAAACAGATTCAGAATCTTCCCACGAGAAACATTATTGGTTAATATTTAATTTACATTTGACATTTTTGAAGTTTTTCTCACCTTGTCACCATGGTAATGATATTATGCTGAGAAAGACTTTTATGTAAAACACTTGTTTGTGATGGAATGATATAAGACAAAAGAAAGCACTTAAAGATAAAACATATCATGAAAAGTAAAAGGAAAAAAAAACACAAATTTGAAATAGCTGTTTCAAATAGCCATTGCATTTCCCATAACCAGCATTCGCCTACAAATTAGCATCACATTATATTCTACATTTATTTGTGCAGCCCAATAATTCTCTGTCCACTACTAATAACACCTTATACAAATTATGCCTGTATGTAAGTATTAACCAAATCAAAATCATTATTGACGATTCCTTCATTAAGGTTTCGCAATTCATTGTATGTGGTCTGAAACTTTGTTGCAGGAGAGAGAAAAAGTAAATTCAATGTTTCTAATTTTAAAAATTTATTTATGAGCACTTTATTGACGTTACTTTTTAGAAAGTGGACAACTTTTGGAACACATTTCTATATGAACGGCCATTCCACTAAAAACAAGAAATATTGTGAATCCATCTCTGATACAGCTCACAAATGTCAAAACATGGATTTAAAAATATTTCTAGCCACAAAAAATTATCTATATAACAATTGTGTAAGTTGTGTTCACTATTAATCAGTAACTGAAGCTAATGAATTATTAACAGGAATTCGACTATGGCATATCTTCATCACTAAATACATTGAAAACTATATCCAAAAAGTAGACTCACTAAAGTAACAAGAATTCAGAATTCGATCAAAAACAAGTAAAAGCAAAGATGTTAGCAAAATTGTGATAAAGACAGTTCTAATGACAGTATTATATCACTGAAAACAGTTTCTGGTAATTTTGCTATTAAACATTTCACAAATCTACTCATACTCTGTATGGGTTCAAAAATTATCTTCAAGATGTAAATCAACACTTGAAACATACAAGACTCAATCAATGACTGAATGTATGAGTAGATGTAAAACAAAACAAGTTTGTAATGAAATCAGTTTCAATAAAAATACAAGGAAATGTCAATTATGTGATGATGATGAGTCAGCATATCTTGTGGACGATGGTATGTGGATAGTTATGACTACTAATAAGAAAAACAACATTAATGCTACTACTCCTATTAAAACCACCACAAAAATACCATCAATACCAGCATCAATACCAGTATTGTTGACAGCAACACCAACATCAACAACACAAACATTAAAACAAAATTTGGCACCAAAAAGTATAGAAATATCTAATTCGTCATTAGACTCCATGGTGCTGTATCCAAATATAGTAACGGAAAGCTTTTCGGTAAGTTTTTTGGCAACGTTTTATTTAGAGGTGCCGATGCATGTACTAACAGTTGGTACAGATGCAAGTGGGAAATGTGAGCAATTCCAAATTCATTTGAATACAGATTTTATCATCCTAACAGATTTTGAGGGAGATGGGGTAAGATTTGGAAACTAACCATTGGCTAAAAATGTATTATACCATATCACATTTGTTGTTGACGTGCCAACTCAAAAAGTTACATTTTACCATGATGGCAAACCCGTCAGGAATAAAGAAATCAAAAGACAGGGATTTTATCGTTTGGAAGCAAAATATATTGCACTGGGATCAGATATGGACAAAACAGATTGTGCCATAAAGAGCATAAACTTTAACGGAAAATTGACGCAAATGGACATATGGAATGGTACTTTGACAAGAGATGAAGTACAAAATTTATATGAAGGAAACAATGTGGAATATAAAACTTCAGTTGTTAAATGGGAGGAGTTTCTTGGCATTGCTGAAAAACAAAATTTAAATATGACAAATCTCAAGGACATAAACATAACATAAACATAGTTTGCGATTTAATTCCCATTAATATATATTATAAGTATTAATAATTTTTATTTATTCAACACAAATTTAAGGAAATCTTATAAGGCTTATATATTATACACCTTTTTCACACATAGATCACTCTGAGGTACAACAGTCAAGTTAAATATTTCAGAAATGTAAAAACATATGGAAAAACATTATCCAGGAAAATAAAAATTTACTTCAATTTCTAAGTCATTAATTGACGTCTTAAATTGAAATAGCTAACAACTCAATTATCAAAGCTAAAAAGGCTTACTACAAAGAAATAAAACAAAACCAAAATCATTCAATTAGAAATTTCTCAATCAGTTCAGATTGTAACAGATATTAAGTTAGAATTTTCCAGGATGTTTTGGACAAATTCCACTTCAATTAGAAATGCATGTTGTGATGTTTGTTGGACACTAATGACGTTTCAGTTAGACCTAAGTTGTTACTTTACCTTGTCTTACATTACACATTGTACTGACTATTTTCATGCCTTGAAAATATGAGATGTAATTTCTAAAATCATCCCTGTATTTTCCCCAGTTTTGTTTTTTCTTTCCTGGCCATTAGCCATGCTATTAATTCTTATATCTTCTCTGTTTTCCCCTGCACAAAAAACTCCAAATTTGCCTACTTTTAAGGTTTAATAACAATTATTACTATATCTCATACACTATCCAAAATGTTTACTTGTATGGGAAGATTGCTTGGTTTTTGAAAAGAAAACAATAGCAATTAAATGTAAACTAATAGCTATTTAATTGCTTACCATAATTTAGAAACGAAAAAAGCGGTCAAACGGGATTTCGAAAAGGATACTATTATTTGCTTCAAAATATGACATACTTGGCAATGGAAACAACCCCTTCTCCATTAGTGAGCTTACTACTTTTCTAACCCACTACCATCAGAAAAGATTTTATCTACTCAAAATTAATTTTCAATGTTTGATCAATGTGAAAACGAACTAATATTGTCTATTTCCAAGTTTCAAATCACGTCCCCGAGCTTTCAGTTCCCCCCTCTTACCAACAATATCACAATCCTCTCCAACACATGAGATTTTTGAAAAGTCTGTCCCCTCCCCTATGAAGGGATCAGGGGGTTCTTAATATGTAGATACTTGGGAGATAGTACTTACGTAAGTATAATCAAAAATTAATTTGTTATGCTAGAATTATTTACATACACATTGCGCTGGCAAATAAAAACTATTATCATTATTTTAGTCGCTAAGATCTTAGATTTTCAAATTTAAACTAAAAATTACCACAAAAGCTTTAACAACATTACTATTTAACAAGTTTATATGTAGACTAAGTAAATACAATAATCATTGAAAACGTAACTATGAAACAATACTCTAATAAAGCAGTAGAATATTTCAAATGACTTTAAAACAATTGTTTGAGAATCTAGAAGCTAAATATTTCTTGAAAAAAGGAGATTCTTGTGCTGTCAGAAAAGATCCTTCAACATTATTAAGATATCTTTTGTCTAAACATTAACTGTTATGAAGAAGATGCTGCATTTTAGGACCTCAGCACCCCTCTCCTTACCCACCTATTTTTATCAGTATGACCAGGTGTCCTGGCTGAGTAAGCATCATACGCTCCATTGATAAAAATAAAGCCTTTGGGTTAATAAGTAACTGAAGAAACAGAGAGTCAATGGATGAAAAGTTTTGGAGTGAACAAAGCAATTACATTTAATTGGATAAATTGTGTGCTTACACCTAATGTTGATTATTACCATCACATAAATTTCAATTATCACTTGATATTTTGGAAAACGTTTTTAGAAATGTAGAAAACACTTGATACCTACACACTAGATATATGACTTAAAGGTCTAAAGTGAGGCAAATTTTAAATTTTACTTTTGAATAAATTGTATTGGGATCAACTACAGATTCTAAGAACACTTAAGCTGATCTAAAATGAAAATATTTAGCGAATTTTTTCCATAAATAGCATTGAAAATCAACTAAACTGGCATTTGAATTTCTTTTGCCACCATTTTGAGTTACCTCAGTTCAGCCTTTTGTTTTTTATCATAGTTAGTGATCAAATTGTATAAATCTATAAGTGTAACAATTATAGGCTTTTTACATGTTTTGAAGTGTCCAGATTCTGATACCAATAGGTTAATCATTCTTTTGAGAAGTTCAAGTAGCCTAGGTAAAAATCCTCATATCTCAGTGTAGCTCTTGCTATTCTAACTACTTTTGACATTACATTGCCATAGAACAAATTTTCTGTTTAAATCTGGCATTTATATAATCTCCAAAGGAAAACTGTAAGTAATTAAGTAAGCATACTTTGCTACCATTATTTACAAACTAAAAATTCGAAACAATGCATTACAACAAGAAAAAAACATATTTAATACATTAGAGAGTGTTATCACAAAAAGAATATTAAAACTTAATAATAATAATAATAATAATAATAATAATAACAACAACAACAACAACAACACCAAAAACAACAACAACAACAATGATAAAAAATTGTGAACTAGAAGATATTGGAAACAGAGAAGGCACAAAACAAAGCTACTGCCCAATTTCCAATGTGGTCCCTAATGTCACATTTATCACATAGTCTCTAAATTAAAACAACATTTTCAACAAAGTAGCATGGGTGCCACTATGCTCCTTTTGGGTTCCACTATAGCAGGATATATTTCCCTATATGATTTTCATATATGAATTTCATCAGAATCATGAAAATAACATTGTCATCAATAAATCCTTTGTAGTCCTTAAAACACTGCATGAGGATGAGCTTTCTACATTCATTATGAACATACTATCACTGCGAAAAGATTGAAAATTATGCATATATTCTTAGCTTAATCTACCAGAACTAAAACAAATTTACATTTACGATTTATTTGTTTTTTAAATTATTAACTCGAGCTCTCACTGGAGAAACTTTACACAGGAGAACTAAATTGTTAATGCCAAGAACAATTGCTGATCTGAACCATTCAAGCTTCTCTAGCTTTGCTAAAGATATAACGAAAAAGACTCAAAAAACAAAAACCAATAAACAACTGTATTAAAGTCCTTTAAAGAAAGAAATTAACGGCCTCATTGAATTATAGAAATATTTGTTGATTAAAAAAACGATACAAGCGATTAGTTGGTGGTATCAGTAAAAAAGGTGAAATTTATCTTAGAAACTTCTTTTTTATGATAAATTAAAAAAAAAAATTTCTTAAGGTTTCGAGATTAAGTATGGTTTTATCTTATCAACAAACATTGAGGTCAAATTCATAATTTATGAAATTTTGTAATGTTAGGCATATATGGTTTATTTGCTTGATGTGTCAAGCTTTATATTTGCCATAAACTATCTGTCAAAATGTCCCTTCTCTAGTACTAATAGCCAACACACTAGTCTGGTTTGTTTCCTCTTAAAACATTTATTAAGCATTTAAAAATATTCTTATTCGAATTTTTCTTTTGGCAAAGTGCTCAATGACTAGCAGAGAAATAACTACTGATTCAATACTACTCTATAGTTTGTATTTGTTAGCATGACAACTTTTCAATACCAATTCCAAGCTTTTGTTTAGAGCATTGCTCTATAAGTACATATACCAAAGAAAGAGTGTGTAACACCTAAAATAAAGATCAATGCCTTTTGAAAAACCAATATCTAATAGCAAACAGTATTTATATATAACAGAACTATCACTTCAACAGAAAAAGCAAACAACATGAAAGCGTATAGTGGGATGGCAGGTGAACAATTCACTAAATGTTATGCCAACCATAAAACCTCATTTGACAATGAATGTTACAATGCAAGTACAGAAGTATTGGCAGAATACTGGGAAATTTTTGATAAAAACCATACACCTATAGTAGAATTTGAAATCTTTAAAAAATGCAATCAATGAGAACCATGTCAAGGAATGTGTACCTTGTGTGTCAATGAAAAGATTTGCATTCTTGAATTTATGCACTTAAATGGCAATGCTCTAAACAAAAGATCGAAATTAGTCTTGAAACGTTCTCACAACAAATACAAACTCGTCAACCATAAATTAAAAGTATGACATTAGATGTATCATGTGACATTTTGATATGATTGAATTGCCAATCACTTCTTACCAATTAACATGTCAGAGGTTAAGTTGATTTTGGTTTACATTACATATATGCTGATGAAAACTTTTTCTGTATTATTTTAAATACTCTTAGAAACTTCATACAGAAAAGCCTACAAAAAGGGACCCTTTTCCAAAAAACTTTTCACTGGAAAAGTAAAGAATATGAATTACTTGATCAATATCCAAAAGGTTTAGATACCTTTTAGTTTACAAAACTTTGCTTTTCAAAAGCAAGACAATTTATGATGACAATTTTAACCAACTTAAATTCAAGGGTGGTGCATCACAAAAAAACATAGTGAAGTGTTATTTAATTGAAAAAAATTAATACTTGCGTAGAATCAGTTGAAAAATCAATACTTCTTTAAGAAACTTATTTACTGGAGCTTTACTTGATATAGATGCTTATAGTGCATAGCTATTGCCTCATATTTGAGAATGAAAGAGAAAAAAAGAAAATTTAAGTTTTCATTTTGAAAGCTAATGTTAAAACACTAAAGCTACCCTTGAATAAGCAAAGAACTTTCCAATATGAGGGAAGCAAGGGGTTTGTAGTGAAGCTAAAAAGAGGAAATATAATACATAATTTTCGGATACAACTCAGAAAACATTTCACAATATTTCAAAAGACGTAGCAATTTCTAGCCAAACAATGTTACTTGTGTATCTATGGTGAAATAGGAAAAGGTGATTCCAATGATTGATCAGTGTCTGAAACGTATCAATTATTAACAGGATTTTGACAACATTCGAAAACCTTGAAAATATCCAGATCATTAAATATGTAAAACTAAATCTAAAATTAGATTTAGTAAAGTAAGAAATGTATATCTTTCACTCAAAAACTGTTACAAGGTGAGACAAAAGCATAAGTGTTAAAAAAGACAGTTATCATGTTAAAAAAGTCAGTTATCATGAGAGTAATACATCACTGGAAATTTTTTGGGGTTATTTTCCTCTTAAACATTTTACAAATCTACACGTATTCTACATGGGTTCAAATACCATCCTCAAGATGTAAATCGAAATTCAAAACATTAAACACTAAATCGAAAACGGAATGTGTGAGTAGATGTGAAGTAACACAAATCTGTAATCTTATTAGTTTCAATAAAAATACAAAGGAATGTCAATTATGCAATAATGATGAGTCAGCATTTCTCCAAGATGATGACATCTGGATGGTTATGAAAAGTTTAACAGATTCGAACAAAAATAAGGAGAAGACAGAAGGAGAAAACATTATAGCAACAACAACTACTGCTACACAATCAAGCAAGGCACCAGTTCAAATGGAAACTACAAACAAAAACAACTTTCAAACTACCACTTCCATTAAAACTACAGAAAATACTAAAGTAACAACAGCAACAACAACGTCATTTATGACAACACAAAAAACAACTAGATCAACAACATCAGTATCATCAATAACAACAACAGCAACAATAACAACAGCAGCAAAAAGAACTACAACAACCACAAGAAAAATGCCAACAACAACTTCAACAACAATGACGACAATGCCTACAACACCTACAACAACTCAGAGTTCAGACAACCAGGTATTGAAAGGCATATCTTTCAATGGTGTTCATAACGGTGACATGACATTATATAAAGATATAATAACGCAAAGCTTTTCAATAAGTTTTTGGGCGACATTTTACCTTGAAAAATCTATGCACATATTAACAGGTGGTAGATTCACAATGAATAAATGTGAGCGATTTAAACTTCGTTTAAGCTCAAGCTTAGAACTTTTCACAGTTTTTGAAGGAGATCAGCAAAAATTTGGAGACTACTTATTTGCTACAAATGTACTACATCATATCACAATTGTGGTTGATGTTCCAGAACAAAAGGTTAGAATGTACCATAATGGTACATTTGCTATGGATAAAACAATAAAGAATGAAGGTTTTACCTCCCTGATAGCAAACTCTATTGCACTTGCAGCAAATATGGAAGACGGTGAATCAAGTTGTGACCTCAAAAACACTGAGTTATATGGAACGTTGGCACAAATAGATATATGGGATAGCATTTTGACAGAAGAGGAAATACAAAAGTTACATAAAGGAAAGCCTGTGGAAAATAAAACTCCTATTGTTAAGTGGAAGGATTTTCTTGATGTAGCTGCAAAGCACAATATAGACACTCATGACCAACATGTTTAGTGAATAGATGAGAAAAAATAGTATATTGAGGCATCTCTTGATTCTCGTAGCACACACACATCAATTGACTTTGTACTAATCAACACGTTTATAGGTATATTTATTTGACACATTTTTAAGGGGAATATATCTTAAAAATATCTTATTAATACTATTTTTTCTAAATAGCCTTCATCCTTAAACCATTAAATATTTCTACATTATTATCTATGCAATTATAACTTTGTGGTAGATTAGTCCCATTGCATAATTTAAAAACTTGAGAAAAAATCCGAAATATCATCCATAAGGGCATTAAATATTAATTACAAACTCAATTATTAACGCTTTAAAGATAAAATACCCGAAAAGTCAAGTACTAAAAGCCACTAAACAAACCATAGATTGAAAAAACCAGAAGTTATTTTCTAAGCAATATCTATTTTGGTATATCAAAATACAAATAGTTATGATGAATATAAAGTTATGACTAAATACTTGATGGATATATCTGAAAAATACAGTTAAGGAATTAATAAATATTGCATTAATAATATTGAAACCTTGGAAATAGAGATAAAATCCTGTATATATTTCCTGCAGTTTTTTGATATTTGGTTTTTTACTAAGGAATAAATGTGTTAACATATATGTCTTATATTTTCTCCAAACACATCATTTCAAATTTTCCCGATTTTAAAGGAAAGCTTTACTGAAGAAAGTATCAGAACAAAAACGTTACAAATCAGAAACTTGGGAGATCCTTTAGTAGGAATGTGAACATTATGACAAAATATTAGATGTTACCCTCAATACTGCTTAAACTTTTATAATTGGTCAAACCTTTAGTCTCTCAAAGTAAACAAAGACAAAAAAAAATCACTGCAGAACAGTGTTCAAAATAGTAGTCGGACATCAGATATTGTCCGACTGATATCAAGAAATGTATTAATCTGATATTAATATATATCTATATGATATTGATAATCTGATATTGATAATATTAATATATATCTATATACAGTCTGATATTAATCATTGACAGATATGTGCTTGTGTTAGGACAATGAAGTGAAAATTTATTTTCAGATTTAAAAATAAGCTTTTAAATCAAAGTCTCTTGATGTTGCCAAATCATTTAAAGGTACACGGGGATTAAAATTCTTTTCTCTTCTGAATCCTTCTGAAATGTCCGACTCAAATATTTCCCTTACTTTGACCACTGCTGCAGAACGTTTTTAAAAACTATAGGTGGATGAAATAAATACAATAACAAATGATAAAAATAATTAATTATGAAAACGTTACACATGAGATCAATTTTATCAAGATACTCTTAAAGTTTTATTGAGTAAGTACCTCGTGAGAAAATGTTTTAGCATGTCTACATTTTTGGTTTCATTATGCAGCCATCGTTCTGGAAGTTTAAAGCCTGTGAAGCAAAGCAGCCCTTGGAGCAAAGAGAAATTCTTTGATTTTGGGAAAAAATATTGTTTATTATCATTGCAAATCCGTTAGTAAGTAGATACCAACTGTTAGAATTTCAGTAAAAAAACCTTTCGCCCACCTACTTTTACTTTTGCTTCTTCATTTACAGCCTCAAACGCACATCACAATCAAGGTTAAGATGTAATATTATAAAAAATGATATAAGTTTTCAATCCATTGCTTTTTGTTTCCCTTTTGGTGAAAAATATGATTGAATGCTACGGGAAAGAAAGGGTTCAAGAGTCCTCGGTTCATTCCAAACAAATGCAGTAACAAAAAGAATCTAAATAATAAAAGAAAGATAAAACAATATGATAATGCAAGAATAATAAAAGGGCAATCATTCTGAAAAACAAGGTCTATATGATAATCTCTCTAAAAAAATTTATTTTATTTAAAGTTAAACTTTTTATATCTGATTTCAATGAAATTCTCAAAAAACTGGTTTATGAAAGCTGGACATTGGTACAACATATCTCTTAGAAGCTTAAATAGCATACCTTTTCGAAAATTAGCCTTTTGCCACAAAAAAAATTACATGAAAGAGCATTCAACTCACTTTTACTTTTCATTGAGAACAATGGGATCAATGGGCGCTAATGACACTCAACATTTTAATAAGGGGGTCTAGAAAACTAAAATAACTTAAAAATCACTAGCATTTGTTGATATGTAATTAAAATTCATGTAAAATTAAAGCATCTCAAAGTTTATGATGGTCAAATTAACAAATTTTTTACTTTTTTCCAGGCAAAAACTCATGCAATAATCCAGGAAGAAAACCTTCAAATAGTTTGGCTTGGCTCTTATATGAAAGAGCATTTAGTTTTCAGTTAACCTACAACCATTATACGCAGAAAAGGTAAACTAATGCAAGACTCTTTTAACTTCATTGCAAATCAATCTATTACATTCCATGGTAGACCTTTATAACAAACATCAGACCTTAAGTGATGCTGTAATTTTGTGTTTTTCAGGGGCTGTTTTTAAATACAATGTTAGATGTTGACACCCTGCTCCTTGATTCTTCATTCTGTCTAACAAAGAATTGATTGATAAAATAAAGTTATTCTTATGGAATATGATACTAAATAAATTTGAAACCTCTGCAGTGATTGCATTATAAAACAATTATTTGGAATATTACTTGGTTCACTTCTTTTGTCAGGAAGCTTTCTTTTCATGTTTTAGTGCTACTGCAGCTGGATAAATATTCCTAAAGTGATATTTGAAAGAAAGTTTATCATTTTACGAATTTAGGTCATCAATTATTTTTTCATTAGGATGATATGTTAATCAAGAAAATATTCCTTCTCACTTCATCTGTCCACGAGATAAATGAGAGATACAGTCGGCAGCTGGCTGGATGGCACTTTTACAGTGGCTTTCGAAAGGAGTGGCACGCTTAACACGTTGTCAATATCTTTATCACTTTTGCAGCAAGATAAGTTCTATTTTCATTTTTCACTTTGTTTATATTTAACTAATTTGATAGTTTTAATATGGGTAGTAAGGATATAACAGCAAATAGCTATTTTTCTCAATTTGATGGTGAATCTAATGACAATGAAGGTAATGGTAATTCCGTGAACGAAAACCATGAAAAGGATGCGGCAGCAGGCACTGCTAATACAGATGGTAGCTCTTATAGCAATGCAAATGTTGACCTTTTAACTCTATTCGAAGGGTTTGCAAATCAAATGGGTGCTAATATGAATAACTTTGCCCATAATTTGTCTGAAAACTTGTCAAAATGTTTCGACAAAAGCCTAGGGTCACATCTTAAAGCTAAAGGTGTTGGAGGAAGCAGCAGCAAGAGAAGACCTAGAGTGATTCTTCAGATAAGGAAGAGGACATTCGGCAAGACAGGCGTAAGCGCCATAAGTCTAAACATGCATCTTCAGAGGATAAGTCCCGGAAAGAAGATAGCAGCGAAAACAAAGACCACGATGATTTATATAAAGAAGCTGCAAATCTTATGAGTGACAGCAATGATGAGGCAAAGAAATCTAGTGAAGAGGTTGATCCTGAGCTTGACGAATTCGCCAAACCTGTTGATGGAAATAAAGACACCAGTGAAGCTGTGACTTCTAAATTAGCAGAAGTCATAACTAAGCTGTGGGCCAAAAAACTACCTCTTGAGACTGTCAAAGACAAAATAAAAGA